>JBBPDA010000132.1:3416356-3426985 GCA_037974385.1 Arnoldichthys spilopterus | reverse complement strand
AGATAGATAGATAGATAGATAGATAGATAGATAGATAGATAGATAGATAGATAGATAGATAGATAGATAGATAGTCATCTTCAAATAGCTTTATAATAAATGTTTTGTGTTTTTAATGTCTTCAGTGTGCTGTGTAGGCGTGAACTCCAGTGTATTCCATATTCATGACAACCTCTTAATTGACAGCCTCTGCAACAGTGTGCTGGTTCAAGTTACAGTTTGTATATGGAAGCTTACAAAATGCATCATGTTAACCCAGCCTTATACAAAAGTCTAAAGAGAACACTGATTTGGAATATAAACTAGCTGTGGACTTCAAGGGGTGGGCTATCTGATCTCATCTCGGTGTTTAAACAGTCTAAAACCGCAATCTTATACTATTTACTGCATTCTTTTTATAAGGAGGCAAATATGTTTAACAACCACTTTAGCAGATAGCTAACAAGCCAACAGGCTCCCCCAATAACATCCAGAGTTTGAGTTCAGAGAGTCACTGTAAAACTGCAAATAAGAGAATGTATTTCAAGCAGGTCTTACAAGTTGCAAATGTCAGCTGTGAAGGTAGAATAGTCTGAGGCTGTTAAAACTGTGGAAAGTCATTTAAATTTTAAATCAAAAGTGATTGATATCAGATATTATATCAGAACAAACACTCTGTTTTCAGATCTCTCTCGCTTTTACGCTTTTTACACCTTCTCTCTGTCTCCAAATCTCTCTCCAATTAGCAGCAGTTACATCATTGATGGCTGAATTCAAATGACTGATATTTATTCATTTATTCATTTTTTAAAGATTTTATCCAGTCATATCCTTAATGTAGTCACAACCAATTTGTTCCTGCAAGCTACATTTCCCCCCTTTTACCAGGCTCAGCATACTTGGGTGAAAACACTAACTGCCAATTCAGTTGCACTGACTAACAGACTCCTGTGGTGGCTAGTGGTGGGGAGCAAAGGAGCTATATTACCCATCCAGAGAGAACAGGGGACTTGTGCCCTCTTCAGCTCCACAGGTGGCTGTGGCATCATATACCATCAATCTTGCTATCTCCTTCCCCCTTTTTCCTTTGCCTTTCTCTCTCCATTCCTCTCTCTCTCTCTCTCTCTCTCTCTCTCTCTCTCTCTCTCTCTCTCAACCGCATGGAGAAGATCTCAGTGGCTCACATAAACAAAAAGTTAAACAAAACATATGAACCAAACCTACACAGCTTTTTCTTTATATTTGATAAATACTCTTCATATACTAATAATAAAAAAAAAACCATGCCACTGTGTATTTTCTTAATTACACTGTAGAGGTGTCAGGAGGAGGTGTGGGGTGGAGGGCTCTCCTGGGGAATATGGCAGGGGGCCTGAGAGAATACTATTTACAAAAAATATTATGTAATATTGGAGACTCAATATCATATTCTTTCAAAGGGCCCGACATTTCTAGCTGCCCCTTGTGGACTGTGAACTGTGACAAGATTGTTGACTTATGTAAAAAAGCACAGAAACCATGTGCCTCATTTTTACTAATTAAAAAATACTTCTTTGAATTAAGGGTCAAATTGTCCTTAAGAAAACTTGAGTGTGATTATAATCGTTACTGAGGCACATTGCTCATTGTGTTTCTCCATTAAATGCTTATGCATAAAGCTCAAACGCATGAGGCAGACAGTGCTTGGAGTTGATAGTCTCTGTCGGGTGTAAGTGTTCTGTTAGATGAGTAGAATAATTTCTTTGAGGCTGTGTGGAGCCAAACACTCTGCAGTTCCCTCTGAGCAGTCCAGCAGGATCACCAGCGCGATTGGCACAGCTCACTCATCTCTGACATGCTGCCCACTTCTTAGCCTGAGTGTACAACAGTAGGCTTTATTCTCTGTGGGATGCACCATGTGTGTGTATGTGCGTGTTAGTGTGTCTATGTGCATGAGTGGGCGGATGGTCAGGCCAGTAAAAGCACATTAGGTCTGAAGAGAAGATTGTTTGAGATGGACGGTCAGAAATTGGGGGTAGAGAGAGTGTTTCTTAAAAGTTATGTTAAGAAGTGTGTTTGTGTGTGTGTTTGTGTGTGTGTGTGTGTGTGTGTGTGTGTGTGTGTGTGTGTCTGTGTGCGTATACATGTGTGTGTACATGTGTGTGTGGGCGAGAGGTTAAAAACCATCTGGACAGAAAAGTTTTGGACGTTCTGCATATTTGTCTGCACTAGCATTTATATGTAGAATTGTGTTTGTGTGTGTGTATACCATGGTCAGTTGACTCTGGGGGAGTATTTTAACCACGGTTTCTGCTTCTCCTTCTTCACTTCTCCCGCTCCACCGCAGAGACAATGTGTCTCACACCCTGATGATAACACACCGTTAACAAAAGCAGGGAAGCTCTATCAAACAGCTTCTTTGTTCTCAGAAGCCGAAGAATCTTTTTTTCCCAAAAAGCCTTTTTCATCTCCCCATTTCCCCTCTTTAACACATACGCCTTGTCTGATTTCCCCTTGCTTTTCAGTGGCATGCAGAACAAAGGTTCTAACAAAGAAGGAACATTTCACTACCTCCGTCCAAAGCAGAAAGTCAAGCAGGCCTGCCTATGTTGTTGTGTAATGCTGCGCAAAAATCAGAAACCAACCTTTTATTTATCTGATTTTCAATCAAAACAGTTTAATGATTTTTCAGCCTCTGGAGGAAAAATTCTGCCTTTATTACAGCTTCCATTGTTTTCAAATTTTCAGAGAAATTTGCACATATTTCTCCATGCTTCTTGTAAACATCATCAAATTCAGCAACTGGTTGCATATTCTGCTCAGCACAGTTCAGTTTTATTTATTTTTATATATTTATAATGTTTTTATATTTTTATTTTTACAACTGTGTTGTCACAAAGCTACTTTACAAGTAGTCTGGGTTCGAGCCCCTAATGAGCAAAGGTGACTGAGGCAAAATAAAAACTCAGTAAGCTGTAGGAAGAAACCCTGGGAGGAACCAAAACTCTTTTCCTTATTTGAACAGTTTAGGAGACTCCTGTTTTGACTTTTTTTCCATTTCATTTATTCTACCTTATGCAGGTGAATTGCGTTCATCTAATGTCCTCAGAAATGTCTAGTTTAGTTGTTTTAGATGCGCATAAGAAAGAAATGTGTGTGGCAGCTAGGGTATGTTTAAGTAGTTACTTATGTAAATGTAAATGTCTCTTTGAAGGGTGACAAGATGTCATAGGGCTTTTTTTCACACAAACATGGGTCAAAATGGAACACTTACAAACTGTTTACTCGACGCAAGGTGGTTGTATATGATGCATAGTATTCAGGTTATATGTAAACAACTGACCCAAAATCAAAGAAAGCTAGAATGGTCAGGGTTGCAGAACTATTTGATAGGTTAACTTGATGATGTAGCTATTTGCTGATTGGTTCTATGTTCATTTGTGTTTGGCTCTTAGCAGTCATTATGCAGGATGCTTTTTAAGGAGTATTTCCTGCTCCGGATTCTGCATTGACATGGAACTCTGCTGTATGATAGTGGAAGTCCACATACAATTATAGGTTTGTATATCAAAAACAGCAATACTTCAATTTTACATGACCATTTCTGTACCTTCTTTAACCCTTTTATACCGGGAATTAACCTGGTTTATCACTGCAGCTTTTTAACTAATGTATGTAATAGCAATACTGGCTGAAATGTATAGAGCACACTGTTAGGGGCCAGTCTGAAATCCTTAGGGATGTCCAACACTTCAACATGAACAGGCCATACGTCAATGTAGTCATTGTAATGATGTGACAACCATAATGAATTAAGTTTTAATGAAAAAAAGAGAGCATTGATTTAAACCTTTGTCAAAAAATCTTTTTTAAATTCTTAAAAACTGTGTATAAAGTCAACTATATTTTAGACAAAAAATGTATATACATATAATTTTTGAGGTTATAACCTTCTCCCTCATTTACTTAATTTCCTCTATGCCTCATTCTCTTCCTCCCTCCACCTCTCTCTCTCTCACTCTCTCTCTCTCTCCCATTTTCTCTCTCACTTATTGTTTGGCCCACTTTCTTGGTCCTAGCCGGTTGTTCATAGACGCTGTATTGATTGGGGTTTCTGTTTGCTTCTCTGTCTCTGTCTGTCTGCGTGTGTGAGTAATTCTTTTTGTGTGTGTGTCTGTTTGTGCGTGTGTGTGTGTGTGTGTGTGTTTAAGTATATGCTCATTCTAAAGGGTTCATGTGACATGGAGATATTGTCTAAGACAAGTATTTCTGCATAAATTGCTGCCCACTGCTTGCACATCAGCCTTTAGCTGATCATTGTATATTCACTATCACAGTTGTTGTGACATTCTTTTTTAACTCAGTCCTATTTGCCACTGTACTGGAGGCTGTTTAACTGAACAGGAGCATAGTGACAGGCCAGGCCATGGGGGTGAGGGGGGGGGGGTGCTTTGGAAGAGGACAGTGTGTGTGTGTGTGGGGGGGTCAAAATCAGAGAGGGATAACAGGAGAGCTGATGAGATGTAGAAAAGGATAAACAGTGATAGGGAGGGACAGGAAGCTCAGGAAGGAGTTTTTTGGCCTATCAGCATGGCTTTTTGGAGAAGAAGAAGTGCTTCCAATTAGTTTAACAAGGAAATGCAAAGAAAAAGGGATAAAAGATATAGCGTTTTGTGTGGGTGTGTGTACTCAAATTGATTTTTAAGCGAAAATAAATACACACCACCTGCAGAGATCAAACTAAAAATTGTCTGCAAATGTATGAGTGCAACTTCTATTTCTGTTATTATTTGACTAAATGAATAGAAATTCAAAAACATGTTGGAAAACTAAATAAACATAACATTTAAAATGCCATAAATTCTACACAGAAATTCTTTACCAAATATGTTACATTCAATAAACAAGCAATAATAGTGCATTAAAATATGTAGAAGTATAATCTCTGCAGAGGAAACATACTTACTCTCATTTAGAAAAAACAAATTTACATATAAATATATCATATAAAACATTCAATTAAATCTTGTGACAAATATTTTCTTTCTCCAATAAAGTTACCAAATGAAGACTTTTTATAGCAATAGAATATGTGTGTGTGTGTGTGTGTGTGTGTGTGTGTGTGTGTGTGTGTGTGTGTCTTTTAGGGTGTCTCTTCTCTTGTTTTACTGAAGCACTTACAAAAGCCTCCTTGTGTGTCCTTATCAGCTGCCCTGCCCTTTAATTATACTCCTCCTCTTCTCTCCCTCTCCCCCTTTTTTCATTTCTCCTCCCTTCTCATTCCTCCTTTAATGACCTCGCTCCCTCCCTTCTTCTCACACAAAAAAAAAACAAGGCCGGCTGGATGGAGCATCCCACGCCTTCCCATGATGCCACTCCCTCCTTTGTGAATCTTTTAACCCCTCTATCCTGTATGTGTGGTTGTGTGTGCATGTGTGTGTGGAGTCAGCAGGGTGGACCCTCTTACACAAGACCTGAGGCCTAAATCTCTCACTGTGTTCATAATCACACACAGAGCAAAGTACTCTGCTTGAACCTTTTAACCATCAATCACAGCTCCTTTTCTGCTAATCACTGTCTCACACACACATACACATCACTCATGCACAGTTTCACCCACTTCAATAAGCTCCTAAAAATAAAATTTTAAAATGACTCCTGGCTAGATGTGTGGTTTGAGAAAAAAAAATTTTATTGGTATAGAATCACAAACTGTTTGTGAGTATCTTCAGACATTTTAAAAGGTCCTTCTCACTCAAATGAGTAATTTACAGCAATGCTTCTTTAATTACAAGAGCACCAAGAAACTCACCAAGAAGCATGTTTGGTTAAGCATGCACCTCTGTGTGATGAGAAGTTATGTTTATACTGTACTGAATGTTCTCACTTTTTCACACTGCTCTACTGTGTTCTTCATATTAAAACTAGAATTTCTTCTAGTTTTCAATCACGTTAAATCACGTCAAACATTCTTCTTATTTACACTGTTCTCACATCCAAACTGTTCTAGAACATTAACACGCATTCACATTGTTCTAGAATGTTCCAGATCCAGACCATTAAATTTCTACCCTATTCACTGACTTGCCATGTAAACCCTCCATTCACACTGTCCTTGTCAAGTCAAGTCATGTCAAGTTTATTTATATAGCGCTTTTTACAACTGACGTTGTCACAAAGCAGCTTTACAGAAACCAGGTCCAAGCCCCCAAAGAGCAAGCAAAAGGCGACAGAGGCAAGGAAAAACTCCCAACTGTAGGAAGAAACCTCGAGAGGAACCAAGGCTCAGAAAGGGGAACCCATCCTCCTCTGGTCGACATCGGATAGCAATAACAAAATAAGAGAAAAGAAAAGGAGAAAAAATATATAACATATACTTTTTAATAATACAAAATATATAATAATAATTCGCAGTTTAAATGGGCACCAGCAGTTACTTGTGTACAGGCGCCGTGATGACTTTAGATGACTTCTTTGGTGGACTTCTTTGGTGTTCATATGGGCTCCTTAGCAGGAGTGAGTGGGTTAAAAGCCGTAAAAACTTCAACCAGTAAGAGGGTATCAGGGTGGGTCAGGCTGGTCCAGATAGCAGAATGGGGCAGGATCAATGATATCTCAGCGGGGCAGCTCAACAGAACAGGGGAGAGGGGGAGAAAGAGAGGGAGGGAGAGGGAGAGAGAGAATGTGTGTATATGTGTGTGTGTGTGTGTGTGTGTGTGTGTGTGTGTGTGTGTGTGTGTGAGAGAGAGAGAGAGAGAGATTTCCTAAAATGTTCTCCCACATTCACGCTGTCCTAGAATGCTCTCCACAGTTCAGTCTATGGTGAACAGTCTAAGTTCTCACACACTGTTATACAAGGTTCTTTAACATTATCACTGTTCTAGAGTGTTCTTCCCCAGTGTTAATTTTTTAAAATCTTCTTCCACACATAAGCATTTTCCAAGAACTGCTGCAATTGTAATGGTGGATTGTTGGGTCAATGTGCTACAGATAATCCACTGAAAAGTACTTTAGGAATCCAGGGGTGTTTTTTCTAGGGCATCACTCCACAAAAACCTTTTTGGATCCTTTATTTTTTACCCCTTAAGTATATTCCACAAAGTACACATAGGTATATGTTATTTAACCCCAATTATCCTCCATTTCAGAAAATGCCCACTTAGTACAACATATACACCCCTATCCTTTCAGCCTACGCTCCCTCACTCTCCCATGTTTGTAAGCTGCTTATACACCTACTAGTAGTGACATCACAGGCTCTGATGCCAGCTCTTTTACCCTTAGACATGTGTGACTGAGGCGGAGGGAGAGAAAAAGAGAGGCAGATGAAAAAGAAGGACAGTTATCTGTTCTTTCTCTGCTTGCTTTTTCATCTTTCCTGTTGGTTTCTGAAGGCCTGTCTCCTCCTATTAACCACTGTTCAGACAGAGTGTGTGTATGTCTGTGTTGTGTATTGCAAAAGGGTCTTTTGCACTATGTGGACAAGCAAGTCCCCCAATCTCGAAGGTGATTATGACAGAAATGAGAGTTCCCCAAGAGATCATCAGCCAGGAAAAATATGAAGGGGAGTGTTGTGAAAAGAAAGAAAAGAGAAGGCAGAACGACTTGGGGCTGAAGAGAGAAACAAGAGGGTGGAAGAGAAATGAGGATTGGAACGGGAAAAGAAATAGAGAAAGGGAGGGCTGAGGAAAGAGACAAAGACATGATGAATCTAGGGCTAATATGTGGATTGGCCAGATGATGTTGTGTGTGTTTGTTCTAGATGGGGGAATTCTGCAAACTGCCATGTGGGTGTTTCCCTAATCTTCACACGTCCACATGTGTGAATCAGTTGCTAGCTGAGGAATTCTCTAGGGTTTTTCCTGTTCATTGCCATTTCTTCTTTCACTTCACATCTCAACTTATTTTTCTAAATGTCACCCCGATGGAGAACCAACAAAAACTCCACTCAAAACAAGTCAGGAAAATGCATGAAAGCTTCACTGTCCACTATAGATTTCAAACGAGACTACATTGGCAAATATGATATCTTGGCAAATGAAAGAACCTTAGATGTAGGCACATTATCTAATATTTGTCATTAGGTGTTATGATTTTAATTGTGAGAGTATTATAAGATTGCTTGACTTATTTCTAGACAAGTGAAATTATCTTACTGCACTAGTATGCTTGTTAAAAGAAATCACATCAGTGATTTAAATTTCACTTAGTCACTTTATATAATAAAATAATAAAAATACATTGAAATAGAGTGAAGTATCTTATAACTTTCCTAGAATGAATGATGATAAATTTAAAACAAATTGCCTACATTAAAGATGCACTTGGAAAGGTATCATTCTGTGTTTTGTGAAAACTGAGACAGAGAAAAAATTATTTTGTTCATCATCTGAATTCACCACACACACACACACACACACACACACACACACACACACACACACACACACACACATACACAGTTCCCATGCAGTCCAACCGATGCTAGTGACCCAGGCACACTTATGGCCAAACATTGCCCCCTTCCTGAGGGGTCAGGGTTAATTTGTTCTGGTGTGGGAGTGTGTCAAGGTCCTAAAGGTCAGGAGGTCAAATGAAATGGCCTGAGGAGCTGCAGGGGGTCATTTGAGCGAGAAGCAGCAATGAGTTTTAACCCTTTACTCCCCCACACAAAATACTCATAACTTCCCTCTGGACTGGAAAACAGCAGGCACAGAGAAATTGCTCTAGTTACACTGAAGCTGAGGAGAAAAAAGAACTGACTTATTTCGATGTACAACATGTATTTTCTCCTCCTGGCTTTCACAGATATCTTGAGTGATATTTTAGGGTCAGAAGAACATGAAACTGATTGCCAAGTGGTGCAACTGTCTAATTGTTGGCCTTATCATTGACATAGCTGGGAATCTAAGGGAGCATCTTAAGGTTGGTAAGGTTGGTTCCCCACCTTTCGCCCCGGGTTAATAATGTCCATTTATACCAATTGTCTAGGACTGAAACTCAGTCAAAAGATACCACCAACACTGGGAGGGTGAAGGCTAGCAAATGCTTCCTCCTACCCATGTGAAGCATCACCAGGGACTGAACTCATGATCTCCCAATGACAGGGCCAGTGTTTAGGTGGTTAATGTTAAAAAAAACTTTTAAATGATCAACAAAGATTGTATGTATTATTATATAGTTTATTTTAAATATGTATCTTATGTATGATATTATGATGAAAGTGCCCTAAGAAGGGTCAATAAAGGTTTATAATGATTGTTTGTTTCTGGAGGTATGTGAAGTCAGGGAGTAGAGGAGTGATGCATTTTTACTAAACCAAACCAAAAACAAAAAAGTGAAAAGGGCTATATAGAAGCTTCCATGGAGCTCCTTAACATCGTTAAAACAAGCAGAGCGGTGTTGTGCACTGAGCAGTCGTGTCTGAGGGGTGACCTCCACAATAGGATGATGTTGTTGCTTCAGGGAAGAGAAGGTCGTTTTGTACTCAACTCTCATTTTTTTCTTCTCCCCCGCCCCTTACAAGTTCCAAGGGAGTAAATGAGATTTAGAGGGGGTGAGAGAGAGAGAGAGAGAGAGAGAGAGAGAGAGAGCAGACAGGGTATGTGATTGTGCATATTTACACACATTAAGACAAGGTATATGTCTGTGTGTACTTACACACATATACACATATAAACAGGAAGGAGGTGAATGACATTAAGCTGGTAAAGGTAATGTCAGGACAACCTTCATTTTCTTTATATTAAAGACAATAAGAGTACAAAAAGCCCAAAGACACTGAGGAAGAGTAAGTGAGAGTGAGAGAGGAGAATGAGGACCTGGTTTTTATACTCTGAACAGGAAGCCAGTAAGTGTGCACGTGTGTGTGTGTGTGTGTATGTGTATGTGTGTGTGTGTGTGTGTGTATGTGTGTGTGTTTTCTGTAGGTCACCTCTGGCTGCAGAGACCCAAGGAGAGAGAGAAAAGGAAAGACAGAAAGAGAGGACAGAGTAAGCAAGAATGTAAAAGAGAGAGCAAGAGGGTAAAAGGGAGAGAGGGGAGAGAGACTGAGAGAAAGAAAAGGAGAAAGAGGAGAGAGGGAGTGGGTGAGAGAGATAGAAGGCCCTGTGTGGTTTGGGAAGGAGGCTTTGCTGGGGGGCCAAGGTAGGGGGTTGCGGAGGTGGAGGGGGTAGCAGTGGTCAGCCAAGGCCAGTGGGCTATACTAGAAAAGCAGAGGAAAAAAGAGAAAGAGAGATAGATAGAGAGAGGGAGAGAGAGAACCGTATCGTATAAGGGTCAAACGTATCAAACTTCTCTATCATCAGTTTTTCTCGCTTGTGTCTTTAAGGGCCCATGATATTTTAAACCAAATATCCAGAGTATTTTGGAAATAAAATAGTTTAATATAGTATGTTAACACAAAAATGTTTTTTTTAACTTTTAATTCACTTCCTACACCATGTGCTCCAAATATGGAAATTGCCACACATGGAGATGCAAAAACAACCTGTTTTAGTGATGTCACAACAGGCAACACATGTAGCTCTGTCTGTTCATGCAAAAATGATCAGAAGTGTTACAGCTCAGGCTGATTTTTAAATGTATGGAACAGTATCCATCCATCCATCCATTTTCCAACCGCTTCTTCCGTTTCCGGGTCACAGGGAAGCTGGAGCCAATCCCAGCTGA
>JBBPDA010000132.1:3338258-3353647 GCA_037974385.1 Arnoldichthys spilopterus | reverse complement strand
CGGTGCTGCAGGAAACACAGGACCACAAACACTACACAACTAACAACATAAAGTGCAGTGTGTGCAAGGATGTGCAATTGTTGCAGGACAGTGCAGGACAGTGCAAGACAGACATATACAAAACAAGACAGTGCAGAACAAGACAGTGCAACAGTGGCAGTTATGGGAGGAACCAGGTGTGAGGTAGAGTTTTCTTGAGTAATAAATATAGTTAAGGATTATTAAAGTGAGTGTGTGCTGATATTCCCTGAGTGTTTATGAGTCTTATTGCGTGGAGGGTCTGTCATGGTGTGGGTTTGTGTCAGTGCCCATGGCAAAGGTAGCTTGCACTTCTGTGATGGCACCATTAATGCTGTAAAGTACATAGAGATGTTGGAGCAAAATATGCTCCTTCAAGAAGACTCTTCTCCAGAGACGCCCATGCAGATTTCAACAGGACAATGTAAAACCACATTCTGCACATATTACAAAGTCCTGGCTGCGGGGGAGGAGGGTTCGAGTACTTGACTGACCTGCCTGCAGTCCCGACCTGTCTCCAATAGAGAATGTGTGACAACGAAGACCCCGTACTGTTGCCCACCTTAAGACTTGTCTGCAGGAACAATGGGACAACGTTACACCTGAAACACTTCATCACTTGGTGTCTTCAGTTCCTAAACATCTTGTAAGTGTTGTGAACCGTAACGGCAACATTATAAAGTGGTAAATGCTTTAATGTCCCAACTTTTATTGGAATGTGTTGCAGGTCTGAACGACAGGAAAGGATGAATATTTACAAATGAAGTGAAGTCGACCAAATGAAGAAATCACTGTTTTTATTATTATTCGCCTTTTCCATACTGTCCCAACCTTTTCTGATTTGGGGTTGTACATATTATAAGAGTATACACCTATCAGCCACAACATTAGGACCACTGACAGGTGAAGTGAATAACATTGACTCTCTAGTTATTTCATTACAGACACAAACACAATCCCCCCCCACATCTGCGGTCCACTAAGGTTCCTGTGATGTGTAAAATGCTAAAGAAATGCTGTAGGTTTACTTTGTTTTCATTTCCATATTCCAGAATGGCCTGTAAAACTGGTTCTGCACTCTCATTCCCAAAAAAAGCTGCTGTGCCCAGATGGAAAAGGCAAATAAAGAAAGAAAGCAGTAAATTCTTAATTTCCTTTAACTTGTATTTCATTGCAGATGATATGATCACAGAATATTTCATGTTTTGTCTGGTCGACTTCATTTCATTTGTACATACACATCCTTTCCTGTCATTCAGACCTGCAACACATTCCAATAAAAGTTGGGACAGGAGTAATGTAGGGCAGTAACGAGGTAAACTGGTTAAATAATGATGATGAAGATGGGCGGAGGATCACCAGTTTACCAACAAATATGTGAGAAAATGATTACAATGTTTATAAATAATGTTCTTCAAAGAAAGACAGGAAGAGATTTGAATATTTCACTTTCAACAGTGCATAACATCATGAAAAGGTTTAAGGAATCTGGAGAAATTTCAGTGCATAAAGGACGAGGGCGCAAGTCTAAGCTGAACAACCGTGATTTCCATAAGGATCTGAGATACTTTGACGAGGGTCTTATTGTGATGTTCTAGACGAGTCAGAGCGTCTCCAGAACTGCAGGTCTTGTGGAGTGTTCCAGGTGTGCAGTAGTCAGTACCTACCAACAGTGACCCAAGGAAGGACAACTGGTGAATCAAGGATGGGCACCCGAGGCTCACTGATGCATGTGGGGAGGGAAGTTTAGCCCGTCCGGTTTGAAGAGCTGCTGTGGTGTAGGAAGTGATGCTGACTCTGATAGAAAGGGGTCAGAACACACAGTGCAGCACAGTCAGAGCTGCTCCAGCAGCAGGAGGGACACACTCAGTATCAGGCAGGTGGTGCTAATGTTATGGCTGATGAGTGTAAATGTTTAAATAAGGATGCAAATGGACTGGTGGGCGTTTAAAGAACGACTGCAGTGTCAAATGCACAGTTTAAACAATTTAACATCAATTTAACATGAACAAATCCAGCAGTAAGTTCACAGAACAACAATCAGGGTTTTACACTCCGTCATCTTACTATAGCTCATATTAATCATGTGTAGGTGGTGCTCTCTGTCTCTAACTCTCTCTCTCTCTCTCTCTCTCTGTGCTAAGCTGCATTAACTCCCCAGATTACCTTGAGCCTTGCAATCCTCCAAACCTCTCTCACCCCCAATCTCGCCCTCTCGCCCTTTCCATCGCCCACATTCACCACTCCCCTCCACCCCCCACTATTAACCGCACTTCTCCTCTCCTCTCTTCCTCCCTTTTTCCTTCCCTCCCTCCTTCCTAGCCTTCAGGGTTTGTTTGATTTATTCTCTCACTCCCTCCCTCGCCCTATCTTACTTCATGGAAGGTTGTGGCCCAGCTAGTCCCTAAAAACAACAGAGGGAGAGAGAGAGCAAGAAGGAGAAAGAGAGAGCGAGAGAGAGAAGAATAACAACCTCTCTTTTACTTTCCATCCTCCCCTCCTCTCTCTTCACCCAGTGTTTTTTTATTCCCCTCTCCCACACTGCTTTTAAATTGCCTTTGAATTCTTCAGCTGTTTCAGTGTCTCACTCCCCTCTTCCCTTGGAAATTACTTTTTACCCTTTCTAACTTTGTCGTGCTGAGGAGGCAAGTCAGACCTTTCCTCCCTCCTGCAGTAGCTGCTGGACACGCACACACACACAAGCACATGTTTTTGTGTGTGCTTAAAAATGCTTTGATTAGGGTGTGATCTTTGTTGATCAAGTACTCCTGAAGAGGATAACAATGGATGTGAATTTGTAAACAATATTTGAATTGATGAAGTTCAAACTCTTTGGAGATGTTTTTATAAACTTTTCTGGACTGATGAGCACCAGTAACTGAGGTCCTCAAAAATCTTCTTTCTTCATGCCATGATATCCCCAAACACTGGTTTTGATGGTCATACGTTATACTTCAACATTTAAGCACAGCACACACTCAAACCTTTTGTCATTCTATTGATTAGAAACAACTGACTCTAATTTCATCTTCAAATTAAATGCTAATGCTGTATTAAATGTTTAGTCTTGGGGTTTCTCAATAAATAAATAAATTATTTTTTATTTTTTAAATGGTTCATATCTACTTGCTTGAAAATCAGATGTTTTAGGTCATTTATACAGAAAGATAGAAAATTCTAAAGGGCTCAAAAATTTGCAAGCATTACTGTATACTGTACTGTAGGTAAGCAATTTTGTAAAACCTAACCCTATACCTATCCCTGTAGCCTTGATCTAAACCTCACTAACATAAAAGGGTTTATATCTTGGATGTGATGTCCTGAAAATGTAACAAAAAAAACTACACAAATACTGATAATATTGTATTTATAAGGACATTTCAGCAAAATGTCCCAAGTTCTACTGAAGTTTATGAAGTCTCCACACAGAGGTTAATACAAGCTCCCCCCCATATACATTTAAACGGCCCAAATCCTTTGTTTTGACAAACCTTGAATTCAAGGATTAGAATATGTTGGGAAAAAAGTTTTCATGGGTACACTGTACCTGCTTCAGTTATGGCAGTGTATTTTCCATATTTGGACATTTTGAAACTTTCAACAATAATTACTTTCCACATCAAATTTTCCACAATATGGACCCCACACAAAAGCAGATTTTTGCCTGTAAGACATTAAATGACATGGTTAGGTGTCGCCAAACATATATAGACTTGATCCAATACGCATCATCCCCTTGACATTTGTGGTTTTTTTTAATACCCCATAAGTTCTAAGAGCGCATATGTAGGTCCACACTTCAGTTCCTTGCTCCCTAAACTACATAACCTGTTTTTATAACTACTGTTTTTATAATATGTTCTAATTATTCATGATTTGAAGGTGATGAGTAAAGGTTAAAATATTAAAGGCTCTATCTGATGAGTTGGTTTCTGTTAGCTGTTAGATGGCTTAACAGAATGGGCAGATTTGCAATCTCCTCCAAGTGCATTGAAATGCCCAATAACACTGTGATTTGCAGCAGTTTAAAAAGATCTGGTGTTGCTTCACATGTTTTGAAGGAGGCACATGCTAGCTTTCAACCTCCTAGCATTCGTGGTGTTGTGTGAATAAGAGAGTCCTAAATACAAAAGGATTAAAGGCTTTTTTCATAACAATACCTGCTGCATTTCTAGCATATGGTCAGTTATCACAAACAGTAATGTTCCTTTATTTCAAAAATGAAAAAAGCACATTAGCAACTACCCGATGTGTTCTATTATAAGCATGGATTGAGTCAAATGACTTTTCTGTTCTTCTGCTAACTAGAGGAAAATGTAGTAAATTATTCTCCATGGTAATGGACCGTACAATATAGATTCTACAGAGAGATGCTGGGCTATTCCTTTAATAACCATGTAATTAGCATGCAGTTTCCTCCTGGAACTCCTCCGGACAGCATGTCCAGAGAAGCCCCAAAACCACACACAAAAAAGGCGGTGTTTCAAAAGGGTAAGAGTCTGGACAGAACTGCAGCAGCACCATGAGGTCATGAGGTCAAACTTCATCAGCTGACTACCACCCTGCCTTTTCCTTTTATTGGCCTTTAATAGACACGAGAAGAGTCCTCTAATAAGCTTTAACACTCTCTGTCACACACGCTCTTACAAAAACATAAAACACACATACTTATTGCATACATAAATTCAGTGCAAACACATATAGACTCATACATCGCCTCCTCTGCATGCATTATTCACACGTACACACTCACCGATGCTCTCACACTCGCACCAAACACACAACATACAGATTCATGTCCAAACTGGAGTACGCCCACGCATGGGCTCGCACACACACAGACACACACACATGCATGCACACAGGCACACACACACACACACATGCATGCACACAGGCACACAAAGCCTTCACCATGAGTCCTCCTATTTGTGTCTACTCTTAAAAGGGTGTTTTATTTAGCATAAATGTTGAAGCCAAGTGTGCCTGGCTGCCATGGCAACCAAATTAAACTGAGAATTTCTTTGCAAGGAGGCATCAAAATTATTCAGCCCCCTTATGAGGGAGAGATATAACAATGCTCTCCAGTGTTCTTTAAGCCTCCATTGTAACATGACGCAATGTGACACGGTAATTAAACCACTGCTCGTTTAAAAACTCGTGCATAATAGCCATGAACAAAGGACGGTCATAGGAAACGCATAATTGTACAGATTTCTAATTTACTGGGACTTCCAAATCTGCCATCATACAATAAAGTCGGCGCACTTCTCCCGTTTCCATTTCAGTTTTGCCGCCACGCTTGGTTTACACTGGATAATTATTCTAAGTGGATTATTAGTTATTATTTATTAATGTGTTTGTATTTGTGATGCACCATGCTGCTAATTGGGCGTTTGCATTGTCAACAGCAGGGATTATACCTTCATTCATGCTTATGAGCAAGTGGCCGCACTGAATATTAAATTGGGTGTCATGCATATTTCACTGTCACTAAATTATGCAGCAGAAAGTGTGACTGTTTCACTCTGCATTAGTACATCTTTGCCTGTAGGTGATGGTATCTCAATGTGTGAGTGTGTGTTAGAAGGGTCAGTGCAGCGTGCAGGGAGCAGTTGAGTAAAGGGGGGATCAGGGTCGGAGGGTGAGCGGCTCAGTCTCCGTTTGCCGCGTGTATTTGTGTGTGTGTGTGTGTGTGAATGTGTTGGGAGTGAAGATCCATTTTATTGATTGACTCCCGTGCCCCCTGCCCACAGATGAAGGCTGGACTTTCTCTAATGAATTCTTCCAACCCCTGCGCCCTCCCAGCCCAACTCCCCCACTCTACCACCTTAATTAACTCTGCCTGCCTCTATATGTGTGTGTGTGTGTGTGTGTGTGTGTGTGTGTATGTGTGTGTGTTCGTTTGTGTGTGACCTCTTTGCTTGTTTCACTACTCCTTCTTTTCCCTTTCTTTGTTTTCTCATTCTGACGATCTGAAAGACAAAGTGTGCATATTTACTTACTGACCATTCTATTATATACCCAGCTGCAATAAATATAAATCCCACCAGGATCTCACTGCATGTTTTTTGTGATCGTTGCAGACTAAGATGCTTGATTTTGCAGCAGCTTTTCTCAATATTTGCACAGTGGGGAATTAGCTCCACTGTAGCTTAAAGGTTTACTAATCTTTTGTAAAACAGAGTCGGGAACAGCAGTGCTGGGGTTTTTAATCCACTCTGTTAGACCATTCCAACCTGTTGGTTATTGATGAAAGTTCTGATGCTGCACAATGGATGAGATTCTCTTAGTCTGTTGGCTGGACACACACACCCAACTATTATGTCAATATCACTGCTGTGCTGAAAATGACCCACCACCCAAATAATACCTTAGTGGTTTTGTAAGGATCCTGACCATTGACAACTGAGTAAAGGGAGATAACAAATAATGTAGAGAAACAAATGGACTACATCCTGTCAGTGCAATAGACAGTATGCATACAAGGTTTTTGTGTTGCAAAGAAAGTGAGTTATACTTGTACACCACAACTGAAGCACCGATATGGGTTAAAATTCAGCCAGGACAGGTGGGAGAACTGTGTATTGTCCTCCACCAATAGCAAATGGCTTTTAAGGTACCCTGATCATTGCCTTTCATTTATGCTCTTTGCAATAATTGTGTTAGTGTGATGCATTTTATTCAAGTAGAACTGATGTACACATTTGAATAAGGAAAAATATAAAGATTTTTTTCTGTGCAAGCACAGAATCTCGTGTGAGGTATCAAGGTCAACGCATCGTAAGGTTCAAAAGTAGAAAGGTGTGAGATCAAGTAAAAGAACATGGATTGCTCGTATGATCGATTCTAAGTAGCTTAAAGAAATATTCCTAACTTTTTTCAACCTAATTGCTACATGCCATATCTGTATTACTGTATACTGTCAGTTGTTATCTGTTTTGCTTACAAATACAACAGAGAAAAAAAACTAAAATCTCATCTATAATAGAAACCATTATGTTAGTTTCTACGAAGAAATGTTTTTGTATTTATAATAATACATAAAATCAATACAATACAGCAATTCAAAACTACATTCACTTACTGAAGAACTAATGAGAATGTTCTTCAAAAATGGCCACGTTCAGCAGCTGCCCAAGTGAACAGGTTTTCAGTTCTTTTCTAAATAGAAGAAAACCATTCAAAATTATTGTCTGAGCTCTTAGACAGCACACTGGTTGAAAAACTCTGGAGTATACCTCTAATGTTGTAAGTAAAGTGTGCAAGCAGTGAATATTTGCTTAGGTTTGTGAATGCAGTGCCACTGTTTTGGTCATTTTGGTTAAAATATTCACACACGTCATTGTATGAATACTTATATTTATATGCTCAGTTGGGGGAGTGCATGTGTGTGTGTCTAGGTGTCTAGCATGCAGTGTACACAAGAAGTCACATTTGTACTTTTCATACTTCACTGCTCATTCTAGAGCCACACACTTGTCTCTTGTCAAACAAACTCCAGGGAATACAGTGTAAAAACACACCATTCTTTGGATCAGAGAAGGGAACACAATTGCTTGCGTGTGTGTGTGTTTGTTGAGGATGTGTGTGTGGAAATTTGTATATGAATGTGAGTAAGCCTTTATGTTATTGTGGTCTTTCTTTAAGCTATAATTGGCTGATAGAGTGTGTAGTGTGTGTAGGTTTAGTTGGGTCTGATTTGTTTTTTTCGGCCAGCCTGTCAGCCCAGCTGCTTTGAGCCTAGCGCTGATCTAAAGTCACAGTGGAACGGTGTGACAGCTGTTTTGAACAGCCCCTCTGCTTTGGACTGTCAGCGCAGTCTAAACAGGTCTCCTTTCTCGCACTCACTAAATGCTGTTGTTTTTTCTCTCTTTCTCACTGTGTTTTTTCCATCTTGCTTTTCCTTTTTCTTGTCATTTTTGCTACTGTGTAAAGCTCCATCCATCCGACCGCAAGTCCTTGTCTCCTAGACAAGGCAGGAGATGTTGTGATGGGTGCTCTGAGTCGATGTGTGCATGTCTTCCATGTCGGCAGACAGCATTTCGTGGCTAAGGCCTT
The DNA here is from genome assembly GCA_037974385.1 of Arnoldichthys spilopterus. NCBI lineage: Eukaryota > Metazoa > Chordata > Actinopteri > Characiformes > Lepidarchidae > Arnoldichthys > Arnoldichthys spilopterus. The sequence continues at coordinate 3,345,568 of JBBPDA010000132.1, read as the reverse complement.
TATTTCACAGTAGCAGCAGCAAAGCTTTTTTTTTCTTTAAAGTGAGATTAGATAGCAGTAATGATCAAGTATTGTTTTTGATCCATTTGATGATTTATTTTGAGGCTCAGTTCTTTTTATTTTTAGCTTTAACTGCAGATGCTTAGTAACAGATGCCAAGGTGAACACAGAAATGTAGATGTCTTTCTCTCAGCTGTAATTGTTCTTGCATCAAGACAAAAATACATCTAAAACTTTAAAGTTAAAAAAGAAAAGAATCTAATCGACAATACACTTCGTGCAAAAATATACTTGATCCAGGCTGAAGTAACTAAAAAGTAAAAAAAAAACTCTTATATACACCAGTTAGCACTGTGTAAACTACATGCCTAAGTCATCACACACTTGCCTCAAACCGGGTCAAGGTGTTAAGGATTCTTATATAGACATGCATATGTAGTTTCTCACATTGTTATGACTTATTGTCATCTATAAAAATAGACAAAATTGCAGCCAAAATTCATGATATACGATGCTGTAGTTTTTAGCTCAAGCTATTTAAAAACCAGGCTTTATCCATTTTATAGATAACAGTATGCTAACAATGTCATCTTGCATCCATAAGCTCCCATTACCTATTGACTATATTAGTCTCAAAGCAAGAAGCAAGTGGCAGACCCAAGGACATATTAGGGGAAAGGGGCAAATTGTGGAAATCTGATTTCCGACCAAACTTTTTTTTTAACATGCTATGAGTTCTATTAGACTGCAATATTGTATGTGAAAGCCTACTGTGTGATAAAAGCAGTCATGTATTTATATTGCATGTCACACTACATGAGTTGCTGCAAATCTTGGCCACATTCCATGGTGGGCCGTGTGTCAATTCAGTTATGCTGCAGGATAGATTATAATTTCATCGTTATGAGTACAAAAAATACATGCAGCATTAAATTGTGCAGAAGAACTGTTCCTGTATGTGTTTAGAGGGCTTTTTGGAATGTCCATTCTGGTGAGCCTCAAGTGAACTCGAGGAAAATCTGTCTGTGCCATGGTCATCAGCTCTTTGATTTTAAAGTCACTGTGTAAGTGAACTAAAGGCTGGGCCAGGTAAACATAAGTTAACTTATGTCTTGTGAGCAATTTCACATAAAATTTTCAGAAACCACTGATTTTAATTTTCCAAAAATCACTTTAATTAAATATTCAGAATCACAAGCTTTAGTCAACGAATCCTGTAAGATATCTTCACCTGCATCAGCATTAGTGTGATGAAAATTGTGCAGCACAATCAACTAGCCTTAACTTTATGTAAGCCTTGCTTTGAATTTTATTTCACTCCCAGCATGTATCTCTCCTCCTGTAGGTGCGGATGAGGCTGAGCCCAGTTCAGACAGCCGCAGCGATAGGATGGACTTTTTCGTAAAGCAGGAAGAGGCTGGAGAAGCAGGTTTCATGGGCTCGTCGCTGGCCGGCGAGAGGGATGAGGCTGGGGGCCGGTCTCAGGAGAGAGGAGGGTCTGTGGCCAACCTACGGGCGGCACTAATGAGCAAGAACAGCCTGTTGTCTCTTGGGGCAGAGATACTGAGTGAGGAAAACCCCCTGCTGTTTGATTACCTGCCCAAAGGAGGACATTCACTGTCCCGTAAGTCTCAGCTTGTCGTTTACTGAACACACACCTTCTTGTTAGAGGCTATAGCTTCTTGTAGACTCATAGTTTTGAGTTTGTATGGTAGTGTTTTTATTGTAGTGTGTGTGTATATATATAGACAGACAGAATGCAGAACAGGTGCATCACAGAAGACTATGACAACTGTGAGTGAAATTACTTACTTTAAACCAATCGGTGCTTTGTTGTTAGTTGTTGACAGACCCTTTTATGATACATGCAGTTGTTCAGTGTCATATATATACTGATGAAAAGCATATTGCATCAAAATATATTATGAATAGCATAATATATGACATATTGTCATACACCCACTCTATCTTATAGGTTGCCAAAGAATTTTTAGATGCTTCTTAGACAGAAAACTGAAAAGGTTCGAATATAAAATAGAGCCTTTACAGGTTTGCAAGGACTTCCTACAGAAATGAATAGGAAACATTTGAGGCTAATATCATTCTTTAATTCATTTCAGTTTATTTCACTCCAGCTCTAGGTGTGGGTAGGGTTTCTCTTCTCCCTTAGGTTTTCTGTGTTCAAGTGCCTGCATTCTGGTGGCTTTTGGCACAAGCTTTGTAGATCAGTGTATGGTTGATACTTTTGTGATCAGACAGTAGAGTTAGATGTTTGTGGCTTGCTGGTGAGCTTTGCATATCTGTAACATGGTGTGAATTAGTCAATTTGAATTTAATTTACCGGAGCAAAGTTGAGCCATGGTATGTGTCTGTTTGTGTGTGTGTGTGTGTGTGCCAAAAAGGAGTGTGAAAGAGGCCACATTTTAAATGCTTTCGCTCCTGGTGCTTTATTGCAAGTTGTCATTGTGTTTGCTCTGTACTATTGTATTTCTATGTGTGTGTGCGTGTGTGTTCATAATCACTGAGCCTTGAGGCCCCCAGAAACCTGTTCTTCCTAAAAATTTTTTACACCACCATATGCAGATTATAGGTTAAAAGCTTTTAAAATATTTAAATGTTTTTCTATCCTCCACCACTTCAAGCTCTCTCTCTCTCTCTCTCTTTCTCTTACTCTGGTAATTGTGTCTTTTGTGTGTTTAACTCCCAGTCTTTATCTTCTGTGTGAGAGTGGAAAACCCAGAGCTACTCGTACTATCCCTCAGGGCAGGCTTGTGTGTGTGTGTATGTGTGTGTGCTTGTGTCCGTTCTCTGGACTGGATTAAGGCTTAATGGGCTCTCTTAAGGACAAAACACAGTCGCTGTCACTCTGTCCAGCTGAGCTTTGTTTAGCAAACTCCAGCCAAAGGACAGTAAGGAAGCATGTAAAGCTCTTTATCTGATTGATGTAGCAAATGTGTTCTCTCTGAAGCCTCAAAATGTCTTATTTGTGCACAGAGATATTAGTAAATATGATACAGAGACAGTGTCCAGTGTATATTTACTACAGATGGCACTGATCAGATACTCAGTATTGGGCTAAAAAGCAGCAAGACATTCTAATTTGGATATTTTAGCCAGGTAAGCATTATACAAGAATTGCTTTTTTTGTTTACAGATTTGCATTGTGTTTGTTTTGTTTTGTTTTTTGCAAAAGAGTATCAACTGAATAAAAAGGGTCATGTATATGTCATGTTACCACCATAGTACTGTGCATACAAGAAAAAAAAACAGATGTGGTAAAAGTGTTTTTACCAGTTAAAATGTTTTTAAAACTGAACTTTCTCACTGTTTAAAAAATATTCTTATTACACCTTATTACACTAGAAAATAATAGTCAAGTCAATTTAACTTATACAGGGCTTTTTGCAGATGATGTTGTTTTAAAGCTGCTTTACAGAATCTGGGTCCAAGCCCCTAATGAGCAAGCCAGATGAGACAGAACCAGGGACAAACTCACTTAGCTGGAAGAATATCACAATGCTCTCTATGAAGTCACTCCTTTTCTTTGAAAGACTCGAGCTAGATAAGTTAGTGAAATATGTTAGTAAGTGAAATACTGAAGTAGCCAAATACATATAAATTTATTTTGCTCTACCTTTAGGTAACTAACAGCATTCACGTGGCTGATTCCTATTTGTACAGTCTGTACAAAAATGCATTTATTTGCTGAGTCATGAGTCCTGAAATGATTTCACTTTCAATTGCACACAAGTTAGCAACAGAGAATGAACTTGAAAATCCATTGTAAAAAGGAGCTAAGCTGACTATGACTGTGTTGACATAATTTTAAAAGATTTGTGTATTGAACTGAGTTCTGTCAATTGTAAAATGTTTCATGACAAATCCAATATTTTGATTTTTAAATTTTCAAATGAACCAGTATACAAAAAATTATGGACAATTACAAAATGTAAGTAAGTTATTATTTTAGGATAATAGGATAAGTCTCCCAAGCGTGAGAAATGCTGTTTTGGTCAGCTGTAAACTTCACATGTAATTTTCTCAGATCTCTAATAGAAACAGAGTACTGTTATATATGACGGTAGTAGAGTCTTTGGGTGGTTTGACCAAGGTTTGTTTATTTGGCCATCCTAAGCAAATTGCTCCATTTAAAAAATATCTTGTTTTAAAGCTTTTTTTCTTTTTTACTTTAAAAGATGAAAATATCAGATTGGTATCAGTTATAACCAATACTAAGGCAAGAACAGTGGTATAAGAATATACTACCATATGTAGTATTTATGGGCTTAAAATGAGGTAAGTTTAGAAAAGAAGGGTCCATGTTCTTGAGAAGAAGAAAAAACACCTATTGGTTAGGACATTGGCCTTGGGACCTGTAGGTTGCAGGATCAAATCCCAGCGCAGGCATTACTGAGGTACCCTTGAGCAAGGTATCGTTCCACTACACTGCTCCATGTCTTGGAAGTCGCTTTGGATAAAAGCATCAGCCAAATGAACAAATGTAAATGTAACATGTAAACATACATACACAACAATAACTGCCCTCTCACCCCACACAACTTCTTATTAATGATACACCAATCCCAACAAACAGCACTAAAGCTGCCTACTCTGCTGCATCACCAGCCACCACACTCCTCTCCACAGCTTCGAAGTGTGTGTGTGTGTGTATGTGTGTGTGTGTGTGTGTGTGTGTGTGTGTGTGTGTGTGTTTTCAATCTCGAATAGGAGCATTGATTTAATCGAGCCGTGGGGTCGCGCCAAGTTGGCTTCGGTAGCTTGTCGGTTGTGGCGCTCTCCGCCTCGCCTCCGTTGGAAACTGATCTCAGGTCAGGTGGTGTGTGTTATTGGCTTTAGGTGTGTGTGCCTCCCTCTCTCGTGGGCTGATCTATAGACTGTGACAGCGAGCTGCCAACCTGTCCACCCAGCTGTCACCGGCAGCCTCTCAGGGGAGACGCGCGCCGAGTGTTTGCAAATTTGACGCTCGCTGATACACACTCAGATGCCGGTTAGATCCCGCAGTGCGTGTGGGAGCCGTATTACAGGGGACAGGCGCGGAAGTGAGATTGACGAGCCAGTTGATGGACTGAGGGCTTTTTTATTGTGCTGCATTTTGCAAGAAAATAAAGATGACAGGGAGGTGGTGAATCGATTTGGGTACGTTTGGGCATGTGTTTGCGTGTGTGTGCGTGTTTGTTTACATACATTGTCAGTACAAAAATCTGAGAAAAAAATATGGCTAAACAAAAAAGCTAGGCCCGAAAAAATAGTTCTGTCATGTTAAATTGCTCTTAGAAAAGCTACATGTTTAATGTTTTAAAACTGCTTGCAACAAACTGTTGCTGTCAAAACCTTTTAGCTATAAGAGTGGATCCAATAAATGGATGCTATATGAAGGATATAACAAGGATGATCATGTGTAAAAGCAAAGCTTTAATGAAAAACCCACAGTCCAAAAGGTATAAATCCATCGAAATGTGACAGTGAGGTTCATGGGGAAAATACACAGAAGATTAGCCACCAATTTACAAAAATAACAAACAAAAAAATCAAAAGAAAAGTCTGGAGAGAAAAATAACAAAAAACAAAAGACAAAACTGTAACTGGAGGAAAACATAAAATATCAATACTATACAAAGCCTGAGAAAAAAACAGCATTTATAAATAGTTGATATCAATAACTAGGTGCAGGTGTGTTAAAAGGCAGATGCAGTGATTAGTACACCGAGTATGCTGAACGCATATAGGTGCTACTAGCTGGATGCATGACAGTAGCTGTATATTTGATTTACCTTGTGTATTCATTAATATAATTCAGTCTCATTTAATTATATATTAATGTATCATCTACTCACAAGAATGTATTTTTTATTTAATCCACACACTTAAACAGTTCAGTGAGCTACCAGTGAGAAATAATTCATCATAAATCATATACATCCTGAGGGAACTAGAAAGGTTCAATTGTTCACCCAGTCAAACTCATAGGAGTTCTATGGGTTAAATCTAAGAGCAGGTCTCAGAGTTTCATACATTTTCAGGACAAAACAGAGCTAAGCTACAATGTCAAGGTCAACAAAGTGATTTTTAAAAAGTTTTTTAAACTAAAATGGTAAAAGCATTTTTTTACATTTAAGAATTAAAATGAAGACAAGGTTAAAGTTAGATTTAGGATTACGCTTAGATAACTGCCCTTACATATGCACCAACCAGCCATAACATTAACACCACCAACAGGTAAAGTGAATAACATTGACTATGAATTTTTTTTATACAATGGCATGTGTCAGGGTAAGGATATATTAAACTGCAAGTGAACAGTCAGTGTTTGAAATTGATAACCTGGAAGCAGGAAAAATGGGTGGGCATAGGGATTAAAACCACTCTGAAAAGGACCTTATTGTGGTGGCTACTCGACTGAGTCAGAGCATCTCCAACATGGCAGGTCTTGTGGAGTGTTCCAGGTATGCAGTAGTTTGTATCTTCCAAAAGTTATCCAAAGAAGCACATCTGGTGAATTGACAAAGTGGTCATGGGCACCCAAGGCTTCATGATAGTATGTTGGGAGTGGAGGCCAGTTAAATCCCAAAGAAAAGCTACAGTGGTTTAAAAAGTGCATGTTGACTCTCATAGAAAGGTATCAGGACACACAGTGAACCACAGTCAAAGTTCTTTTGGCCGCATGAGGAGGACCTACATAATATAAGGCAAACGGTTGCTATCTGGAGTTGACCAGAGGAGGTTGGGTTCCCTCTTCTGAGCCTGGCTTCCTCCTGAGGTTTCTTCCTACTGCTAGGGAGTTTTTCCTTGCCTCTGTTGCCTTTGACTTGCTCTTTGGGGGCTCGGACCCGGTTTCTGTAAAGCTGCTTTGTGAAAACGTCAGTTGTAAAAAGCACTATATAAATAAACTTGTCTTGATTTGACTTGAGGTGGTGTTAATGTTATGGATGATCAGTGAAAGTATCATATTTTGCTGTCATATAAGTATTACTCAGCATAAAATATCATAAACATGAAAAATTAAGAATGTTTTCCTTCTAATGTAAAGTTACCTTTTCATTAAGAGGAAAAACATTCTTAATGTTTAATGTAATAAGGATTTATTACAAATTGTAAAAACATGGAATATGTTAGGTTTACCATATGTATACGTAGGACTTTATTATGTTGGTAAAAAAGTAAAAAAAATAAGTATACCAAAACGCTATGTTTCTAATGTCTAATGCTTGATTCTAATGTGCTCCCTGTAGACTTGTTTTCAACAAAGCGTGTAATTTCACCAGGAGCTCCCTGACTTTTGCATAGGACTC
>JBBPDA010000132.1:3320594-3338158 GCA_037974385.1 Arnoldichthys spilopterus | reverse complement strand
AATGTAAAGTTACCTTTTCATTAAGAGGAAAAACATTCTTAATGTTTAATGTAATAAGGATTTATTACAAATTGTAATGTGCTCCCTGTAGACTTGTTTTCAACAAAGCGTGTAATTTCACCAGGAGCTCCCTGACTTTTGCATAGGACTCTATATGGCACCATGTCCTGTCATTGTATGCAAGCAGGCCTGCGTGGGTGTGTGTGTGAGTTCTGAGTGCACGTGTGTGTGCATAAATAGCAGTTGGAATATTTCTAATTCTAGTCTTTAAAAAAAATCTCCTCCTAATCGTACACTATGACCCCAGAGTGACTGTTATCCTACTGGAGCTGTCCCGCCATCTGGAAACTTCTGCCATTCAGAGAATCCACAATTAACATAATAACTAGAGACCAATTAACCTTGCTCTCAGCTTAAGATAAATGAGTTTTTGTGTGAGCACAAACACGTGTGTGAGCACGTGAGTAGGTGTGTGTGTGCCTGGCATGTTTCTCAACCCTGTATGCTCTCAGTTCAGTGTGAAACACTTATTTGTGCACTTCTATAGTGTAGATAATATGTAACATGCACCAATCAAAATATTGCCTACAGCTCATTCTAATTCTACAGCAGAGCTCCTGCTGCTCACACTGTGAACTGAACAGACAAGTGTTAACATACAAACTTTCATAATGAATTAAGTAATTGTTAGAAATACCCACCAAACACCTGAAACATGGAACCAAAACAGCATAGCAAAGCAACACAGGGAGCAGTTTCCAGTGATCTGACTTACAGCCAGGTAGATGGTTTGTAAACACTAGAGCCAACACGTGCTGAATAATTAGCCAAATTAGCTGCTGCCATTGTTGTTGTAGCTGTAGTTGTTTCAGGAAAAGAGTGCACTGAATTGTAATCCAATTGTTTTTGCTTATATTGTGTTTTTGTTTGGTTTTGGGTTTTGCATTAGTGAAAAGTTGCAGGTGGCTATGTATCTGAGCACTTTTGGATTGTATAGTGCTGAGTGGCCTCTCTCCTCGGTGCTCCTCTCCCATGGGTGTGCAGAGGCAGGAGGGGGTTAGTGAGGTGAACACAGCACTTAGCAGCCTCCTTGCCCTGCACTGGCCCACATCCTGGGAGAGAGAGGGAGAGAGAGAAAGAAACATTGAATGATGTGTGTACTATTAAAGCCATTATTGTCTGTAACCTTACAGAAAAAGGAAATTTGTTCTTCATCTGAATGTATGTTAAAGAATTTACTAAAAAGCTTCTCTCACTAAGCTCTTACTCTCACTGTGTCTATAGTTCCCTTCTTCTGAGCTTGGTGGTAGTTTAGTCATGTCACAAGTGGTGAGTGTAGTGTGAGAAGTGGATCTAACAATGATTAGTCTAGATAGCACCCTACAAAATGATGTTTTGATGTTTTATGAACATTTTTGAACAGTGTAAAAAGAAACCTGAAATTTTGCTTTCTCAGTATTTTTAGTATATTTTGTAATAAATGTAACAAACTGGTAAACCTTGATAGTGAATTTTCAGATTTTGTGTGATAAGATGCTAGTTTGCATGTGCATAGTTGCGTGTGTGAATGTTTCCTTCAACTTACAGGCCTTTTCACTACAAACTCACTCACTGGTTGTTAAACCCACATACATGTGTTGTGTATAAAATGATAAAATGTGGCTGGAAATATGATCAGCATGTGTCGTAAAGTCTGAATGGAAAGCAAGTAAAGCTCATGTCACTCTCCAGTTCAAAAGTTTTCCCATTCTTAGAGTGACTGTCATTTTACTCAAGCTGGCTAGTAGGCTTATCTCTACATTGATGTTTTGAACGAATGCACGAAGATCAGTTCACCCAAGCGTTTATTTTTTTCAGACACACTCAGATAATTTGCCTTGAGATAATGCCTGAGTTTAACCCTAAGAAGTCAAGAAGTCATTTTGCTTGACATTTGATTTGCATTATATAATTGTTCTTGTGTGATTATGTGATTTAATTCAGTCCACTTCAAGTCACAATAAAAGCATTATCCACTTCTGCAAATCTTTTTATTGAATCTGCACTTTGGAAAGAAACTGTCTTCTTGTTCAGTAGGATATTACTGTATATTAAGGCATATAGATACAAGGGAGCTTGGAGGGTTAAATTGTTCACACATTAAAACTAAAATTAGCACAGTGGAATACATGAAAGAGCAGATCTCAGAGTTTCATCAGGACTGGGGGTTGAAACACAGCTCAGCTTTGAGCCCATAGGAAAAGAACTTCTAAGCAAAGATGCTAGTACACCCCTATCTCCAGGCTAATCTGAGATCAGCTTCAACAGTTCAGCTTGACACAGAGGTGGAGCATACTGGTCCCAGTCCAGCATAAAAGGTGCCCTTTGACCAATTCAGCGTTTAAGCAATCCCACCCTGATCATGTCACACCCTTTAGCTGACCACCAGTCTTCTCTCTTAAGTCCTTCCTGGAAAGCTTGGGGATGTTCTTGGACTTGTCTTTCAGTTGAATTTGGATCCTAGATAACTAGATACTCCTGTTAAAGGAGTGGCTCAACTAAATATGCTAACATTGACAGGAAGCTAGTAATCACATATTATCATTTCTGAAAAAGCTATTTTCTTAATTGTCTCATCATTGTAGAAACTGCAATAAGATTCCAGATGGACCTCACCCACAATAAAAGCCACTGTTTAGTGAAAAGATTAGAAAGATAACTGGAGGTACTGTATGGATGCACAATTACTGCAGATAAGCCATTGTAAGAAGACTCGAAAAGGGGCAAAGGGGAGGTTAGCTACAGATTAGAGCACACTTCACCCTTGGCCTTATGATCTTTTCTAAGAGTTGGGTGTGAATTGTGTATGGAGGACAGACTTGTAGTGAGGCCTTTTTAATTTGAAAATGTTCATATCATGTTGTGTGCTGGCCTGTGTGTCTCTGTGAGAGAATGTGCTTTTGAGTGTGTACGTGTGTCTGTGATTTCATGAGGGAATTGGAGTGCAGGGTGTGGGAGAAGAGTATTCCAGGAATCCATCCGTGGTCTTGCTTTACTGGATTGTGTCCTTTCAACGTTCTTTTCCCAACAGCAAGGGTATTCGAGAAAACACACATACATAAACAGCCACACAAATGTCCCCGGATTCAAACTCGATTATTCATTGAAGTACGCAAACCCATACCGAATCATGCAATAGAACACAGCGAGGAATCTTAAATCTGTCCTAAGGCACTGATTCAGCAAGCGCTCTGAATCTGTGAAAATAAATACTGGCTTTACAACATCAACATGCAAACTGTAAACCAGCCTTTTTTGGCACACACCAGTAGGCCGCTATTCATTCTTTTCATTCAATATCAAACCTAAAACAGCAGCGGAACAAGCATATAACTGGTGTAAAAAACACAAAAAACTTAAGCCTTTTCTTGGCTAGTGTAACACTGTAGGAAAAAAAGTCAGTTGTTTCAGCATCCTGGATGGTCAAAAGAACAGACCTTACCATTTTACATGGCTCAGTGTATCCACCAGCTCCCTTTTTCTTCTTCAGATGGACACTGTCAAATAACTTATCGTGTTTTTCACAAGAACTTCAGCCATCTTTTCAAAACCCGCTTTCTTTCTCTCTCACACACAAGCGCAAGCAAGTACACACATGCGGCCCTCCCTCGTGTGCACACGTGGGAGGATGGAGAAGCAAAAAAGAGCGAGAGAGAGAGTTCAACCCCTAACCCCGCTCCTCACAAAAAACCTGCTTATCTTTTTTTCATAATTTTTTTCTTTATTCCTATCCTCCTCTACCTCTCTGGTTGTAAAATGAAGTGGCTGTATTTGGCCCCTGCTCCTCTCCCACCCACCCATCCCCACCCCTGCTGTGTGGAAGATGGCGGCTGCTCTGAGTGCAGGTGGGTGAGACTCCTCTCCTGTGCTCCCCAGGGTCTCACCGCTCCAACAGTGGCGGCGGCAGCAGTGGCGCCCACCGCCCCGGGGCCCCATTTGATAGCAAACGTGGGGCGTCCTCGTCCTCTCCTTCGTCCACTCTCCCTCCTCTTCCTCCTCCGCCGGCTTCCGAGCCGCGGCTCCAAGGGGTTTCCCTCGGCCTGCCGCTGGCCGGGTGCTCCTCATACAGTTATGAAGTGGAGCAGGAACTGGAGCCCTCGCCCTCTGAGGTAAGTCCACCAAAGCAGCCAGCACACATAGTCCATGGAGGGCCCCTCAGGGCACCCCGAGGTCTCTCTCAATGTACTCTCATTTTCACTCATTTTCCTGTGTCTCACCTCAGCAGTGGTGTAGTCTAGTGCAAATCAGTGAGTATACTGTAATTACCAGCACAAGGGATGTTTCTAAGTATTATGTATAATACATATTTGCAATTCAGACACTATGCACTATATTCTTACATTACATACTTAACACTAATGGTTTGCACTAAATATATACAAAAAATACCCATAGTACATCAGGTCCCACAGTTGTGCCTGCATACCCTCCATTTTTTAAAATAAAAAAGGTTAAAGGACAAAGATGTCTAACTCTAATTTGCACAGTGGCCTCTAAAGGCTCACCTTTTTCAGATAAGCCTGCTGCACTGCACACTGGATTTTTCTGCATTTCATATGCATTATCTAGGCATTAACAACACAACATTTCATTGCTTTTCATGGCGTGTACCCACTACTTGCCAAAATGGCTAGGACACTATGATTTGAGACACAGCATTTATTTTGCATTCACAAATTAAACTGAACTGCTTTTTCTGCATTTTCTGTCTTATTTTGTGTCTTTTATCTTTTTCACTATTTCACTATTCTCTCTCATATTAAAATTACTACCCATATTTCTTGGCACCCCAGTTGCAGGGTGCATGTTGTTTCTAGCCTAAAGAAAACTACACACCAGCCAAGGGGCAGCAGATAAGGAGAGGGGAGAGGCGACTGTGGGAATCAATAGGGGTGGACAAAGAGAGAGGCAGGGCGGGTTTCGTGTTTTCTTGCATGGGTCCAGGAAATTGCATTCTCCCCGTGTGTGCTAAGGTAGCATTTGGTATCACAGGACCTCCCTCCCAAGAAGCCGCACCATCTCTGCGGACAAGCCATCTGTTTGGTTAGACTCTAGTGTGTTGCTTTTACACAAGGGAGGACAGAGGGTGGGTGTTGAGGAAAGTGAGGGAGAGTCAGACAAGGAGGGAGTGCTATGGTATAGAGGTGGATAGGTCACACCTACGTGCACACTCCGATAGAGGATGAGCAAACAAAAGTGCATCTGCACTATCTCCCCCCCTCCCCTCACACTCACACCTCTTCAAAAACAAATATTGAATATCCTCTTGTGTCATGAGACAATGAGCATTCTACTGCTCTCTCCACCTGATGTGTATTCTGAAAGGCAAGCCAAGGAAGTAAAAGTCAGAGTATCAGACTGACCATACACAAAGGCATCAATGAGAGATTACTTCTTTCTTTTTGTGTCCTTGCTTTTCTTGCTAAATGTTTTTTTCTTTAACTGTCTGTTTTTTCTGTTTAAGAGTCCTGTCTGTTTTAATTTTCTTTTACATTTGTTTGTGTGCACATCTGTACAGCACATGAATCTGTATGCCTCAAGAGTACACTTCAATATACAAGATTTCTATATAGCAGTTTACTTTAACACATGTATTGTTACAGGAGGAGATGCAAGAGGATGAAGACAGTCCGAGTAACAGTGCAGGTATTTGTGTGTGCGTGTGAGCTGTTCTGGCCTCTCATACCTTATCTGGCCCTCTCTGCATGACTGGCTGTTATTTTTCACATACATAAGCTCATCTCCCGGTGTTAGTTCTCACCTCTCTCTCTCTCTCTCTCTCTCTCTCTTTCTTTCTCTCTGCCTCTCTCTCGCCCTTTCACAGGCCTGGAGTGTGGCCAGGCCCCTATAGAGGAGGATCAGATGGTGGAGGAGCGGCGTAGTGTGTGTGTGGCGGAGGTGCGGGCCGGAGGGCTGGCCTGCTCTCTGTGCAAGCAACTGTTTAGCAGCCTGCTCCAGCTGAGGCAGCACGAGTATGGCCACACGCTTTCGCTCATGGCCTTGTCTCTGGACTGCCTGGAGCCGCAGCGCCCCCTAATGGCCCCTTCCTGCTCCTTGGAGCTACCCCCGCCACCGCCACGCTACAACTGCCCACGTTGTCCCGCCAGCTTTACGCTAAAATCCAATGCTGACCGGCATGAGAAGACCATCCACTTCAAGCGCAAGCTGATGCGCTGCCCATACTGCCTCAAGCACTTCCGAGACCGCACAGACCTCAATCGCCACCTGTCGTCTGTGCACTCGAGTGAGCGTGTGTACTCCTGTCCGGTCTGCGCCCGTGCCTTTAGCACACAGAAGAACCTGGCCACCCACGCTAAGGTCTGCTGCCAGACAGGAGCCTCCCCCATCGAGCCGCTCTGGAACTCCCACACGCTCAAAGAAGATGTCCCTACTGACCTCAGGCATGACCACAATGGAGACTGACTGCTGACACCTTGGTTCACCTAACGGAAAAAGGCCCGGTCCTGTAAGGCTTTTTGTTGCATTTGGACGGTCCTCATAAACATGAAAATAAATGAATTTACAAGTTTACTGCGAAAACGTTATCATTCAAATGACTGACAAAGTCATGAATACAAGTGGTCAACTCAATTTCTGAATTACTTGAATTTTTGAGTCTTACCACCATACACCACTATATTCTCTAGACCACGCTGGCATTAGTCAATGCCATGTAATATAGGTATTGTTAATTTAAACCACTTGCTGAAGACCGTCCGAGTGTACTTTTAGCCTAACACAGTGTTCCCTGCTCAAACACACCTGATGCAATTCAGCAATTACCAGGTTTTATTGGTGTGCTTGTGCTGGGCTCTGGAAACTGGGCACCCCTGCACCGCTCCCTTGCTGCCTAAACTCTCAGTTTGACCTCATTTTGAGAATCTTCACCAACTTCATCACAGCATCTACTCAGGGCTTTAGAGGAGTGATGCCTATTTGCAGCTAGAGCACTGCTATTTCTACACGTTTTGTAATGTATGTGTACAAGCTTTGTAACATAAATGTACAAATTGTGAATATTTGTGAATTAAACTTTATATTCTATACATGTGAAAATTTTTATATGATAACTAGTCATGCACCAAACACAATAGCTTTGGGTGTTGATAAGCACAGATAAGTAACTGCTATGCAAAGACAAAGACGAAACATTAACCTTATCTTACGCCCATGCACCTGTGTTCGTGCATTGACTTCTTTTTATGCTAGACAGTAATCAGACAAGAGAACACAGTGATCTCAGGGTAATAGAGGCCAGTAAGCCAAGTGTGGCTTTTGGTGGCTCTCTTTCTCAAACCCTCATCTCACTTGTTGCAAGAATGTAAAACACAAGCTTCTGTTACAGTGTCCCAGTAAGTGTAGTTCTGGACTACATAGGATTTTGAATTGAGATTATTTTTTAAAGGAAAACACAGTATATGACTAGACAATCCTTGCCCAGGCCTAAAAGGCCCATAAATACATTATATAGATTTTTGAAGAGGTTCCATTCAGGATTCTTTGAACCTTGCTGCCATATAAAAAGCCAGCCCACATCTTCACCCATTCTAAGGGTCATTAATGTAGGGCATTAAACAATGGGAGTAAATAGTAGTAGCAGGATGGCAGATTACATTGTTTAATTGTGAGCTTTTGTTTTGTTATTGTTTGATAAAAAAAAAAACAAGAATAATTTACAAGATTGATCCTTTTCCAATGCTGTGTTCTGCTTCCACACCAAACTGTAGAATTAACGTTTTAAATGCTTCTTGTTGGTGGAAAAGAAGTATCAGTGTATTTGAGAAGTCGAGGTTTCTTTCTGATATTTTCAAGTTGATTAAGAATTACTTTCCAAAAATGGGACCAAGGTCTGCCAGGTCTGGTGATCTGCACACGACACTGCCCCCTACAGGAAGAAAATGTAATCTCATTCCCTACAATTCTATAATTGAGTGGAGTTGGATGATCAGGGATGAGGAGGGTTAGGGGTAGACTTTAAATCCCTCAGCCAGCAATGTCCTTGCTGTAAGCCTCTGTGTGTATATGTGTGTGCGTCTGTGTGTGTCTAAGCACAGCTGAATAACGTCAGTAATTGGCTCAGCTTGGCCCTCACCCTGCCTCACCCTCGACCTCTGAGATAAAGAGGATGTGGGAGGAGAGAAGTAGAGTCATTAAGGTCGTGGGTGCCCTAGTGACCTCCACAAACCTTGCTGACCCTACAATAGAGTTTATGTCACAGCCACAGGAGGGGAGAGCTCAGGGCTTTTAGGGGAAATGGTGGCCCACTTAGGTCTAAATTACATTCACATTTTTTGCATACTTTTGAAAAGAAGGACTGCTTCGGAGTGAATATTTTTTGTATTTTCACACCCTTAAGTGATTTAAGAGTATTTTTATTTTTGGAATTTTATCTGGATTTAATATAAGCAAGTGCATTGTTTTTGTCAGATGTATAGTGTGTATGTATTTTGTCTTGAAAAGTTAGACCACAAATATGTGAGCACTTTTTTTTTTCAAACTGCCACCTCCAGAGAAGATTTTTCTGCCCTGTGATTACTTAGCATTTAAAGCTTGCTCTGATTTTCAGTGGCAAACATTGTCTCTTTCCAAACAAAAAAGTATTTTCTTGGCTGGCTGTTTGTCATAATTCAGAAAGTAAAATGCAGCAGTAATTGTGCATTGAATGTTGTCATAAAAATTGAAATCAATCCCACATTTCCAACTACCTCTCTTTCTAGATAATTTTACAACTGGAACATTGTAAGACCACATATAGCTGGATATCCACACAGGAAAGATTATAAAATAGCATTCTATAATGCTATAGTCTAGGCAGATACTATGGACATGGTGAAAGCAGGTCCTTTCAACATTTTTAAGTGGTTTCCCAGTTTGTTAGTTTGCATTGCAAGTTTGTTGTGTGCAAATATTGCTTCTAAGACTTGAATATTGTATGCAAAAGAATTACAAGAATTATGGAGGATTAAGGAAAAAAAATCCCTGGATCTCACTCCAGATTTCCTGAAATCACAAAAATAGTGTAACCATTCCTGTCTGAGCTCATGAAACTGGTGCTATCCTGAATGTCAGATGCGTTTTATGGAACTCACTTTTTCAACTACTATGCAAAAAAAAAGAAAAAAAGATAACATGGGACTTCCACTACTGTGAAAGATCCCAAAATGTTCTCCTCAGGGAAAGAAAAGATGGATTGACTCTCTGTCACACTTGTTTTTAAGTGAATGAAAACCGAGCTGATATGAAAAACCCCTTAGGGATCATATAGTATGTGATGCAGCAATCGCTGCTGTATTGTTTGCACTATCTTTTGTTAAAGGAACAAAAACTTAAGTATTCATACTGAATGCAGATTATTGTATTTTCTGCTTTTTTTTTTTAGAAATTGTGTAAATTGTTGTTTGTATCTTTGTAGTCAATAAATTTTCTTCTGAGGCATCAGCTTTTTCTGCTTTTTTTCACTGTTCAACAAATATTTTTTTTGTTCACATGGTTATCAGGTTATTGTACTTTTTCATTGTAAAAATCTGAAGAACTCAGAACTGTATTTCCAACCTTTTTCTTGTGAAAGTGGTCATTACATTTTCTGATTCTTAGTCTTTATCTCATGTTCCACACATTTTCTGTCACAGAGGCCAGAGCCCTTTTAATAGTGAGCAGGACCTGGCTCTGTGCTGGCTGCCTGAGCCTGCTGTCCTCATCTGCTTATTAGCCCTGCCGGTCTAG
Source organism: Arnoldichthys spilopterus (assembly GCA_037974385.1). Classification (NCBI taxonomy): domain Eukaryota; kingdom Metazoa; phylum Chordata; class Actinopteri; order Characiformes; family Lepidarchidae; genus Arnoldichthys; species Arnoldichthys spilopterus. The sequence goes on along the minus strand of JBBPDA010000132.1, from coordinate 3,328,396 downwards.
ACCATTGGCCTAATGCGATTACAGACATTAGAACAGGAAAAGTACAAAGCATGCATACACTGTTTGCTCTGTATCCTCTAAACTCAGCAGCATCAAAGATCAGCCTTGCTTTAATCCAGTCTGTGCTGGTTACACCATCTCTGCCAGTTATACCATTCAGCAAACAGGGAGATGTGCTGCTATTCTTCCATATTTATATCTTTGTCGAATTTGAGTTTTTCAACAATGTGGCCAAATGTGCTTCAGTGCTGTAGTGGTTGCTAGGGAAACTGTCCTTTAGGACTGGCGTTGGTAGCTGAGGGAAGGTGAGCTTAGCTCAGAGACCTTCCTTAATATTTCTCAGAATGGGTTGAGCTTTCCAGCTAATGTAATAACTCTGTAAGAAATAGTGGGTGTCAAATGATGTATTTACTATTTACTAAAGGACAGTGAACAGATGGTTCTGTTGCTTATAGCAATATATAGAGTTTACATTTAATGGATTCAAGGGTATGTAGTGTGTAAGTTCATCTATGTAAAGGGATGAGAGAGGTTTTTCAAGGTTTCAAGGTTTACAAGGGGTTCTGTATTCTTAGAGGGGCTTAAAAGAACAGTTTGGCATTTTTTTTCATAAACCCCATATGCGGTTGATTATCTAAATTTTGCTTCTTTGTTTTAGCGCTGGAGCTATAATGTTGCTAACAAATACTAGAAGCCAGTAGTCACCCAAAATGTTTCTGTAAAAATTCATCAAAACTGCTCTCAATCTGCTCAAATCACTCCCCGATATTCATTCACAACTATTCTGTAAATACCAGCCCTGGTATTGTCTGAAACAATTGTCTGTAGAGGTCAATTTTTGTAATAGCTCACAGCAAAGTCCTAAAACACACAGACAAGTCTGCTTTACATTAATGAAGAACTGGTTGCTGTTAGAGTGGGATGAGAGAAGATTTGGTGATGTATTATTACAGAAGCGTTTAGGGCGATTGAATTCTAGTGTTTATTAGCAATATTAGGCTTACAGCTGCAGTTCTAAACTAAAGAAGCCAAATCTGGACACTAAAAATGTCTTGCTGATTGACTGTATCTGGTGTAAGTAGAATATTATAAACCTTAGACTTCTCATTGAACTAGTCTTTCTGCAACTGCAGCATTAACAATGATAGTTGTCTATCAGATTTTTATGTGCATGATTCTCTTATGATTCTCAACAGCTCCAGATGATTCTTGCTTAAATATGGTGGTACACTTCAGCTCAGGGAGTGCACAATGTCTCTGAACATCTTTCCTATTTTTCCCCTGTAGTAAACGACTTCACAGTGATCAGGAAGAAATTCAAGTGCCCATACTGCAGTTTCTCTGCCATGCACCAGTGTATCTTGAAGAGACACATGCGCTCGCACACAGGCGAGAGACCATATCCCTGCGAAATCTGTGGGAAGAAATTCACCCGCCGTGAACATATGAAGAGGCACACACTGGTGAGTGCAGAGTAAAGCAGGGCACAGGAGAGTCAGCAGGGGGCAGCAGTGGGGTTCAGGTGGACAGGTTCATTGAAAGTAAGGTTAATAAAAGGCTGCAAATGTCCTTTAGTGTAATGAGGTTTGGAATTATTCTATCACCTTGCTACAGGTACCGTTTTAATGGCAAGAACACATCACTGGTAAATGTTTCAGTGCTTTTGTTGTGAATGTTTGCAAGTTACGGTATTTATAATTTTTTGGAAAAGCCATATGGTTGAATTGGCAGTAAAGGGATATTTTACAGTCCTGTTATTTGGCTTAGATTATTTGGTGAGTCAATTTATTCTGTAAACCAGGGTTTTTTCAACCACTGGGCCATGTGAAAGACATCATTTGGGCCACAAATATCATATAGGGAGGGTAATTAGTCCATACAGGGCCGCCAGCACCATGCTTAAGGGCAGTAAATATAGCATAAAATAATTTAAAGATGTTCAAGTGAATTTCTAAAAAATAACAAAGTACATGACTTAAAAATTAAAACTGGCCAGCTAGGCTAACGTCACCAATTTGAGCTAGCATAGCTGATCCTTTAATGTAATGGTGGGCAATTTTACAAGACATGGAGAAGTTTCTGAAGTGCAAAGAAAGGGTGGATACTGTGGAAAAACACAAAGTCAAAGGTTTTCAGGAAATAAAACCCAGAATATTTTAAATGATGGTGTCTGTGGCTGAATGTAATTTTTGTTTCTGTGCCAAAGACATAAAAATGTTTGAATCATGAATATCAGTACTTGGTTACTATATACTACCTAATGTGATCCAGTGGGCCTTGACAAACATGCAGTAAAGATTAGTGGGCCTTAATGTTGAAAAGGCTGAGAACCATGGCTGTAAACCATTGAAGAATAGGTAAATATAAACAAAGGTCATGATATAATGACACAGGTGCATGTTTTGGAATTCCTTTGTTCCGCCATTGGATAAATAAAAAAAAGAACCAATGCTGCTACATAAAAAATTTCCAACAAATTCTATAAACATATTCAACCTATCACATAGTACATTTCTCTTTGAAAAGAAGCATGCAGTTGGTCAGGGTTCTAGACAACAGACAATATCCATAATATACTCAGAAAAGCTGTCTATGACTTACTTTGATGTAACATCATGAAAACCATAAATATTCTTGCTGTGCTCATCCATAAATAAAAATTGTGAAGGCCCCTACTCATGATATGCTCCGTTTCTGTTCTCTTGCACAAGACATGTTTCAGCTCCTCCTTTTTGCTGTTTCTGAGTCTTGTCACAGAAAGCGTACACATGCTTTGGTCTATGTTTGTTGGAGTGTGGTTAACAGAGTTTGCCACAGACATTAGCTCCGGATTGAGGCAGATCAAAGAGACCATGAAAGTGTAGCACTGCTAACAGGCAGCATGTACAGAGCAGTTAGAAAGCTGTAGTGTCTCAGCTTCTTAATGTCTGCTTGGCTGGGAAATGTATACTAGCTAGCATGTATTATGTTACAAAACTTGTCAACCAGATAGAGGAACACTCTACAGAAAAAGGTAAATATTCACTTACAGGCAATTTGGCTACCATTGCTTTCAAAAGTACCAAAAGTCAAAGGAAAAAAAAACAGCATACACAGTCACCAATATTATTTATCACTACCCCTTAAATCAGAGTTTCTTAACATTTTTGCACAAATTAATTCTTTGACACATTAGGTAAATATGCAGCTGCTTTACATAACTATAGTTAGAATAAGCAGATGATTTAATAGTTAAGTAAAAGATGGGCAATATGGTAATATTTTAAACTGTCCTAGTTTGATTTTTTTTTGAGCACATATGGATATTGTGTGACCAATACTGGCAAACTCTGATTACAGAAAAACCACAAGTAGTTCTGTTTAACTGGATTTAATTCAGAACAAATCCTAAATTGTTGAACAAAACTCATATAAGATTAACGAATAAGATTGTTTAACTGAAATATTAAATTAGTATATTGTTTTGCTACATCTTTTAAATTAGATATAAAGCTTGGATACAGCTCATGAAGGTCTACATAGTTTTTCCTAAGTAGTATCAAATGTTACAGAGGATCAGAAAAGTTACCTTATCTTTCTTCTCTATCTCACTTCAGTATCACATTGTCTCAACCCCCCCATCCCCACCCCCGCAACCCTCACAGGTGCACAGCAAGGACAAGAAGTACGTGTGTAAGGTGTGCAGTCGTGTCTTCATGTCGGCCGCTAGCGTGGGCATCAAGCATGGCTCCCGTCGCCACGGAGTTTGTGCAGACTGTTCAGGCCGGGGAATGGCAGCCCTGCTGGACCAGAATGGCGAGGACGTGTCCCCGGAGGAGGAGCTCCTTTACCCAGGTGACCACCGTTTTCCCGGAGACCACCGCTTTCCCGACGATGGTGCTGATGGTGAGGAAGAGATGATGGCAGATGCAGAGCTGATAGGAGAAGGGGAGGAAGAGAGCAGTAAGTGGCCAGCAGACTCAGGGATGTCGCAGCGTGACGATGGAGGCACGGACGATGGCAAAGAGGAGAGCGATTCGGCCCAGGAAGGCGAGGCCCGGGCAGGCAGCGAGAAAGACTTTACGTGGATCTCTTAGTTCAGAGCCAGGAGTCCTGGTCCAATTCTGAGGCACCTGTTTCCCCTTCTGCCAGGGGGTGTGCTTGATCTGAAGCACCACAGTCAGATCGCTGTGTGTGGAGGGAGCCACACACACACACACAAAACGCATATACAAACACACATACGCAATCGCAACCACACAGATCCTAGAGATGGAGGCTGGGCTGTCAGAGAAGAGCAGGTAGTCTTCTCTTAATGACCTTATATCTGTCTGGCTTGGCCTTTGCCTCATCTCCTTTTCTTCCCTCACCAGGACCAGATGGGCTTGGGTGTTGGTGTTTTATATATTTTTTTTCTGACCAGAGAGATTCAAAGTGTCTTAGATGTTGCTGTTAATCAGTAGATTATGCTGACGGGTCAGAGAAAGGAAGCATACGACCAGTGTGGTCTTGCCATGCAGTTACCAGCGGGTGCTGTCTTATCTATTGCAAAGCTGTATATGTCAAAGGACCTTCAGCAGTTTTTTTAGCACATTGTTTTCTGCGAAGAAAAACTGCCACAGACTTGCACTTTAACAAACATTTACTAGATTCCTATCAATTCTTTGTTTCTGTGGTTTACATTTTTATTCCAATTTACATAGACAAATATGGTGACCGCACCTACCTTTAAATATATGTGTCCTCATGACTGTTATATATGAATATTTGTGCAGAATTTGCTGATTATAATGTATGCCTTTTAATATTTTTCTTCCTCTGCCACTTAAGTTTTCCTAAGTCATGTACACATTAAGAACACGTCCATTTGACGATTTCGTGTTGGTGTAAAAAAGACAATGGATGGAAGAGATTGAAAGAACACTATGCAGAAATTCATCTTTCTAGTTCTTAACAGTCTGCTTCTGTGCTAAAAGAGGAGTCGCAAAGTGTTCTTAGCGTGAGAGAGAAACTGCTAGGATATATATTCAGATTAATGGGAAAATTACTTTTGTCCCTCTAATATTTCTGTATAACTTGCATTCCATAGCTCATTATCAGGGCACAGGCTTAATTTATAAAGGGAATATCCATCAAGCAAGATGTGTGTTTGTGTGTATGTGTGTGTGTGTGTGTGTGTGTGTATGTGTGTGTGTGTGTGTAGAACGCATGTAGGCGATGATGGCAGTCTTGAAGGTGAGACACTTAGGAAAATATTAATGTAACTGAAATCACAGAACAATCGAACTGCTGTAATATATTGTTATTTTTTAAAACCTCTGGCTCTTTCTCTCGTGTGTACTTTACACCTCCTCTCAGTCTTACCTGTACTGAAGTCACTCTCTGCCTCTGGAATCTTGAAACCTCTGTAATTTGACAGGGAGAAACCACGCCTTCCCAAACATTCTTATTTCACATCTGGGATCTGAAACGTATGCATTGGGTTTTTTATTTAACTAACTGCACCAGGTGTTCGATCTGTACAATCTTTTTTTTCTCTTGTTTCCTTTCTTGCCTTCTTTCTTTCTTGCCTTTTTTCTTTCTTTCTTTCTTTCAGCCTGTTTTCTCCTTCTCTCATTGATATTGGTTGAAAACGATGAAACATGTAAAAGGTTTTTGTGTTGGAAGTCCATCAAGTCTGGCGCATGCTGTAAAGTGAATTTTGTCAGTTTATTTTGTTTGATAGGTTATTTATTAAGTCTTCTGTGTGAGATTACTAGCCTCCTTAGATATTCCCTCCCTTCTGTTTAACTATGTACAAGAGCACAAACAGTGAAAACCTGAGTGTGAATGTTTGTGAGGGTGTACGAATGTGTGAGTGAAAGATTTGAGAGAGATTTTCAATGTCTGTGCCAGAACATTTAAAAATGGGAATAAAATGCTTTATCACTTACTATGATTAACAAATTATAATTCTTATTATTTTTCATTGATATTGTTATTGTTATTATTATTAATATTATAATTATTATTATTATCATTGTTATTATTAAGTGCTGGATACTAAGCTTTATTGTGAATTTAATTTTGCTCTTTTATTTCTTGTACGAGAGTGTGACAAAACTCAGATTTGCCTTCTTTGTGGACAGTAAGCCATGTGGCTTTTTCAAACCAGTTATCGTGCCAGTTCTGTGCATTTCTGTTCGATATTTTTCAACTGTATTTTGAGTTCAAGAGAATGGAGAACTCTGGAAAGGCTCATGGATTTAGATGTTGTCAGAAAGGGATATTACCGCACATGCTTCTATATTACTGACGTACACTAAGTAATGAATATTATACCAAAAAATAATCTAGTATACTTTGTATACATTTACATGAAGTGCTTTTGTTTCTGACAGTTCGTGTGCAGGTGCAAAGCTTTGAATAGTGGTTTCCTTTATTCACTTATCTTTTCTTTCACTAACTTGAGAATGCACAGACAATATTTGGTGTCATTATTATAATGAAGGGCGCTTTTGAGAGTACTTTTTTCCCCTTTTTTTCTTTTTCTAAGAAAAAAAGCAGCTTCAATTCTGCCAGGCTTGGAGTTTCATTCACATGTGCTACTGTACGCTGTCACCTTGAATATAGAGGTGTGAGGCCTGGCGCTGGCTTGGGGAAATTGTTGAAAAATGTACATTTGAGTTGCTTTGCAGTGAGAATTCGTACACGTCTGTGGACCTCAAATCCCATCAGCCAAAGTGTGTCAGCCATTTGTTCCATCCAAATGCCTCCAAAACATGGGACATTTTGCTTGTTTTTGTTTGTTTAATTTATTGTGTTCTTAACCCTTAAATGAAATAAAAAAAACTTGTTGAAATTTACTGAAAAGAACATGGATGACATCATTTCAGTCTGCTATAAATAAAATTACCCCATCATATTTAAGATGTGTATTTAAGTCATGGCACTGTTTCTGATAGCATAATGTAATCAAGGCTATAATCAAGTCATCGCTCTGTGCTCTTAGAGGTTGGGAGGTGGTTTCCCTTATTTTTTCCTGACTTATATCAGGACACTTCTGAAATGTGCCTAACTGTATTTGTGTGTGCCTGAGTGTGTGTGTGTGTGTGTGTGTGTGTGTGTGTGCACATGCAATGTGAAAGGTGAGCACATGTTATGAACCTGGATCACTTTTATTTGATGAATGTGTGGATCATATTGTCAGTTTTCTAATATGACGAGTCGGATATCATTTCTGCAGAAATTGCAAACTGTTGTATATTTTTGTGCTATGTATGTTTTTGATTTGTGTCGCGTTGGCTTTTCTGCTCACGACTGTTCACCTGTCTTTGTCTGTCAAACCAAAGCTAGATTATGTTTAACATCCACCATATGTTCTTTAATATATACCGATCAGCCATTAACATTAATACCACCTGCCCCCCACCGCCCCCACCCCTTCTCTGTGTGTTCTAACACCTATAAACCACAGTAGTTCTTCTGTGGGATCAGACAAGATGGGCTACCCTTTACTTCCCATATGTTTTAGTGAGCCTTCGATGCCCAGGACCCTGCCACCATTTCACCAGTTTTCCTTTCTTGGATCACTTTTGGTAGGTTCTAACTACTGCATACCTGAAACACTCCACAAGACCTGCCATTTTGAAGATTCTCTGACTCGTCTAGCCATCACAATAAGGCCCTTGTCAAAGAGGCTCAGATTATTACACCTGCCGCATTGTTACAAGAATTGACTGTTCACTTGCTGCTTAATATATCCCACCATCACATTGTAAAAAATAACTAATCAGTGTTATTTTACCTGTCAGTGGTGTTAATGTTATGGCTGATCAGTATAT
>JBBPDA010000132.1:3260406-3301591 GCA_037974385.1 Arnoldichthys spilopterus | reverse complement strand
CCGGGCGCTGTTGGTAGCTGCCCGCTGCTCCATGTGTGCACGTGTGATGGGTTAAATGCAGAGGTCACATTTCGTTGAGGTGCTTGAGTATGTTCACAAAGACAAAGAGTCACTTTCGTGTTTCATGTTATTATTTCAGTGATTAGAAAGTGCCTACAAACGTATGACTTTGTGCTATGACATTAATAATACGCTACTTGTAGATTGTGTGTGTGTGTTTGGGGGTGGGGTGGGGGGGGTGGTTTGTCCCCAATAACTTAAACAAGATGTCTGTTAATAGTTTTATCAACAAGGCTATAGTTCGCCTCCAGAAACGTGCATTCCTTTATTACTTTATGATTATGAAAATCAGACAATAAACAACAATGTAGTAAACAAACTATGGAAAGTTAAAGAGAATGTTTAAAAAAGTAATGTTTTGTATGTTCTCTGCCATGATAATCTGCAAATGACCATGAGTGGTTCTATGGACCAGAAAGTTTTTTCTAATAGAATGTAAACAATATAAGGAATGATAGATGAGTAATAAATCTTTAGGAATGATCAAGAATATTAGACTACACAGGCATATAGTAAAGCGGGAACATTCATGCTTAGAGATGCAGAATGTTTTTGACAGTCTCTAAAAGTGAAAAAGAGTATATAACCGCTATCAACAGCTGCTCAGTGTAAAAAACGTCCAGAACTCAAAACCAAAAGGTATTTTAAAAAGATCTTATTCTAAATATGTCCCCAGCCAAATAGTTTACTACAATGTATGCTGTTTTCAACCATGCCTTCTATTGTTTTTTGTCTCACATTCACACTAAAGCTATACATAGTTGTCTTGTCCTCTCCTCTGCATATTCCCCCACTTCTTTCAAAGTTTGTGGGGATTGACCCATTTGTATGTTCCCTCATAACGGAACCCCACCTTTTGCACCAATTCATCTGCTTCTGGAGGACCTCGGCTAGAAGAATTAAGAAAAAATAATTAATTTGCCAACATTTTACTAACATTACAACTACATCATTAAAACTATAGCAGATAACCTGCTGATTATTAAGAACTAATGCAAATCAGAGCTATCTTTCTACAAACTGCCAAAAGCTTAAGAAAAGAGAAGCAGATGGAACAATTCACAGAAACAACTGCCTACAGTAGGGAAAACTGCAAAAACTAGGAGGAAGGTATAATTATTTAATAAAAATAAAAGCAGTTGGACAAAAAAAAAGTAATCCTTGAGCATACCAAAGAACCAGTGGTCAAAGGCATTGACATTTAGCTACAAACCCTGACATTTATTGTTTGTATGTTTTACTTGATTTATTTTCCTGGCAACGAAGTCAGTTACATACAGTGGGGCAAAAAAGTATTTGGCAGCCACAGATTGTGCAAGTTGTCTCACTTAAAAAGATGAGAGAGGTCTGTAATTTTGATCATAGGTACATTTCAACTGTGAGAGACAGAATGTAACAAACAAAACCAGAAAATCACTGTGTGATTTTAAAAGAACTTTTTTGTATAAAGGTGCAGAAAATAAGTATCTGGTCAATAACAAAAGTTCACCTCACTACTTTATAATCTAACAGTGGTTGGCAACGACAGAGGTCAAACGTTTCCTGTAAGTCTTCACCAGGTTTGCACACACTGGTAGCTGGTATTTTGTCCCATTCTTCCATGCAGATCTTCTCAAGAGCTGTGGTGTTTTGGGGCCCTCCCTGGGCAACACAGACTTTCAACTCCCTCCGAAAGATTCTCTATTGGATAGACTGGCTAGGCTACTCCAGAACCTAAAAATTCTTTTTAAGTAGCCGTTCCTTCATTGCTCAGGCAGTGTGTTTGGGATCATTGTCATACTGAAAGATCCAGACATGTGTCATCCTCAATGCTTTCACTAATGGAAGGAGGTTTTTGATCAAAATCTCATGATACATAGCCCCATTCATCCTTTATGGATCATTTTCCTGTCCCCTTTGCAGAAAAGCAGCCCCAAAGCATAATGTTTCCACCCCCATGCTTCACAGTGGGTCTGGTGTTCTTGGGATGCAAATCAGCATTCTTCACCTCCAAACACAGCAAGTGCCATTTATACCAAAGAGTTCTATTTTGGTCTCATCTGACCACATGACATTCTCCCAATTCTCATCCAGGTGGTCTCTGGCAAACTTTAGACAGGCCTGGACATGTGCTGGTATACGCAGGGGGACCTTTTGAGTGCTGCAGGATTTTAATCCATGACGACATAGTGTGTTATTAATAGTAACCTTTGTTACTGTGGTCCCAGCTCTCTTCAGGTCATTGACCAGTTCCCCCCTGTGTGGTTCCCCCCTGTGTAGTTTCCTCACCGTTATCAAGATCATTTGTACCTTACAATGCAAGATCTTGCATGGAGCCCCAAGTCGAGGGAGATTGTCAGTGATCTTATATTTATTCCATTTTCTAATAATTGCTCAAGCAGTTGATCTCTTCTCAACAAGCTGCTTGCATATTGTAGATTGGCTCACCCCAGTCTTATGAAGGTGCACAATCCTGTCCCTGGTGTCCTTAGACAGCTCTCTGGTCTTGGCCATGGTGGAGGTTGGAGTCTGACTATTTGAAGGTGTTGACAGGTGTCTTTTATAAAGATTACGAGATCAAACAGGTGCCATTACTACAGGTAACGAGTGGAGGATAGAAGAGCTTTTTAAAGAAGAAGTAACAGGTCTGTGAGGGCCAGAATTCTTGCTTGTTTGTAGGTGCTAAATACTTATATTCTGCATCATTGTATAATTTTTAGAGAATTTATTTCTATAATGTGATTTCCTGGATTTTTTTTACATTTTGTCTCTGTGTACCTATGATGAAAATTACTGACCTCTCATCTTTTTAAGTGAGACAACTTGCACAATCAGTGGCTGCCAAATACTTTTTTGCCCCACTGTATAAAGGTCATGAAACTAAATTCCTGCCCACACATCAATGTCTATAGATTACTGGTTGTTTGAGAAGTTATAAGGATTACTGTCAATTCCAACTTCCATTGATCAGACAATATAGTTTCACACCCACTTCACAGGCAGGATTTAAATATACTGGTCAATATAACCAGTTATTACAATTATTAGCCACTTAAAATCAGTATCACTATCAGCCATAACATCTTTATATATTCAGCAAGTCCTAATATTTTATCACCTTGTTGAACTTCTGCCTATATTTTCAACAAAACTCATTACATTTGCTGATTCCTCTGTACTACAAGCACTGAACAAAATCTCTTATAGCATACATAAGAATGAATTAAACATAAATGAGATATCCAATAACATGGACTGCAGGAATTTATTTTATTAAATTACAATACTGTAAAATGATCTACTATGCATGTATTAAAGAAAAGTTAATTTTACCTTCCGTATTTATATTTAATGGGTGGTATCTTCTCTTTCTCTATCTGATGAAGAAGTGGGGTGAAGATCCTCCAGGCCTCTCTCAATTCATCACTTTAGAGGGATGAAATACTCATTTGTTAAATGATGCGCTCTGAAAGCTTTGTTACTCTACATTATGTACCCACTAATACCCACCAACACTAATATCACAGCAATTTTAAGCAATGCACAAAAAGAAGAATAAGGGGCTGAACAGCAGTAACCTCACCTTCGTACAAAATGCATCTGACTCCCACAGAAGACATCTAGAATTAGACGCTCGTATGCATCAGGAAGCTTGACATCCTGTGGACAGACAGTACTTTGGGTTATTTGGGAATCTTAGAAATATGCTGCATTCAGGTATGCGGATAGTGTGTGTAATGTACAAAATTAACATTTATAGCACATCAGTATTTTTCCACAATTTTCTCTTCAATTAAATAATGTCAGATTCCACCCATTAACTAGGATTCTGCCAGTAAGGTAATGACACCAACAATGGGACTGGTAAGGAAAACGGAACTAACATTATGCATCCATATGCCAACAGCAAATTCAGCAGTCCAGAATAATCCAGTGTCTCACCCTGTATCTGCTGCGGTAGGTTAGGTCCAACTCTGTCTCCTCAGGGCTAAAATATACCCCAGGTTTCTTGCTCATCATCTTTGCGTAGATGGCCTCATTGGGCTGAACACGCACCACCAGCTCATTTCTGCGGCACTGCCCATTAAAGATGTCCCCTGGCACATCTGTGAACTGCAACCGCACCTCTGCCTTTCGCTCATTCAATGCCTTCCCACATCTCAGGATGAAGGGAACCCCTGAGGTTGACAGAGAAAAGATGCATTCATAGTCTCTCATAGCTATTTGACAATTTGATTTAGTGCAACATTGCGAGAAGGCCTCTATACAGAATCAGAATTTAGCTTACTGACCAGCAGGTCGACATAAAATTTTCTGGTATGGTAGTGCTCCAGTATTTAAGTACAATAAGTAATAAAAGCAACAAGTACTAAAAAGTGAAAAACATGCAAAAGCTGTACAATATACTATAAAGAAACATAAAATATATTAAAGAGGTAGAAAACATACCTAGTAGAATAGAAATTATACACTGTGCAAAGTAAAATGAATGAAACAAATGTGTAAAAATGAGCTGGGGAGGTAGAAGCGGACAGGGTCAGAGGACTTGTTAAGGAGTTCAACTGCTCAAGGAAGAACCTTGAGATCTTAGAGGGTAATGCCTTGTACAGTTTGTGTCCTGGTCGAGCTCTTGTATATCCTTGCAGACTAAGAGCTCATTGATAACTTAGGAAAGCAGATTTTAACATCAAGAACAAACAATTAAAAGCCACCTACCATCCCAGCGTTCATTCCTCACATAGAGAACTGCTGTGGCAAATGTAGCCTGTGTAGAGCCTTTCGGAACAGTAGGGTCATCTAGGTAGCCCAACTTAGCTTCTCCTTCTCCCTCTGGGTTCCCAATGTACTGGCCCAAAATGACATCAGATAAAGAAACTGGAGTAATGCACTTTAGCACCTTCACCTGCAGGGGGTGACAAATGAATGATGTAATGGGAGAGAAAGAAGAATATCAGCACATTTTCTCATCAACAAACCTGTATATTCTACTAAGCTCGTTTGTTTTTTCAAAAAGTGCATTCCAAATGTACAGGTACAGAGAAAGTAATGGAATAAGCCCAAAATCTCATTAAAAAAAAAAGCCCAAAATCTCATTAACTAAAGTCTTCATTTACGTGGTGTTGGTAATTTTGTCTTTTTAACCGGAGTGTATTATATGGTCTCTTTAAGAACAATGGAGATTTGTTTAAAGGAGCTACACAAAACTATACTGGACTAGTGCCTCTATTAACCACTCCAAGGAACTGTGGGCAGCTCCAGAATTTCCTCGCCATAAAAAAAAAGTAATTTGTAACAGTAGTTGTGAAAGTGCTTAGCAATTGCACCTTTTTTCCTATGCTATGGTACAAGTTGGTAATAACTGATCGATAAGCCAGGGGTAAAAGAGTTAAGTGAATAGAATAAAACCATTCAAACAGAAGTTAACTATTTTTCTAAGTAATAATACAGTACAATTTTCTTTATTTTCACTTTTTCTTCTTGAACCTATCAGATTACAGGGAAACTGCATTAATGGCAGAATTAACAGCAAGAACTTTTATTAGAAAATAAGTAATCTGAATTAAGTCTAGGTCACTGGAAAAAATCTTGGTTTTTCTATGAACAGATGTCACAAAGAAATGTGATTAGTCCACTTGGACTAGTTTAAGAGCACTGGACTAAACTGAATTTCCTGATACAATGCTTACCTTTTCGTCCCTCACATCATCAGAGCTGGTGGACGCTGGTTTCTCCATAGCAACAAGACACAGCATCTGCAGCAGGTGATTTTGCATGACATCGCTAGACATGAAGAGAGAGTGCAATCAATTATCAATAATCAAACCATGCAACTAAAGGTAGAGGTATTAATAGTCACAGAACTCTTACTGGATTCTGCAAGATTAACATTATTCCAACCTTAATGAGGATGCTCCTTTTTCCACATATATTAAGAGAATAATCTTATGCCTCCCCTCAGTTTGCAGGCAACATGACCCTTTTGGACTGTTTTTATTTTTACATTTGCCAGCAATCGAAGTGCTTACCGGATTATGCCGAAGTCATCAAAGTAGCCACCTCTGCCCTGGGTTCCGAAGGGTTCTTTAAAGGTCAGAACCACACAGGCCACACTGTCCCGGTTCCAAATAGGCCCAAATATCCTGTTTCCAAACCTGGAAGGGAGAATGAGTAAAACATTTCCCATAAGTCCATCACATCATATTGTTTTAATAGATATTTGGCTAAGACAGACAGTAACAAGAAAAAAATTACAAATGATACAAACAAGGAAGGAAAGAGCAGAAGCAAGAGGAAATTGCTCAAATTAAAAAAGGAAAAAAAATTTAAATAAGAGGAGTGACATGAAGCAGTTTACCTAAGGACCATAAGGTTCTGCACCATCTCCTTGCCAAGATAATGGTCAATCCGGTAGATCTGATCCTCAGTAAAGAGAGAGGAGAGGTGGTTGGACAGCTCCTCTGAGCTCTGCAGGTCACGCCCAAACGGCTTCTCTACAATGACTCTGTTCCAACCCCTGTAAATCAAAAAACATCCCCTCATTTTCAAAGTATTAACTGCCATGCATAACCATTAACATGCAACTTTTAAAACGATAGCTCAGGAAAAAAAAGAATTTACACAAAATTTTTCCCAAATGTAGTCAATTCCTTCTTTGCTTTTTTACCGAAGCTAAGAGACTAATGTAGATAAAACAGCAGAGGACCACAACTAAGTAACACTGTGCAAATTGCATGCCAACGTCACATTTGCTCAAACCACTGTTCTTAATTTGTTAAAGTAACATCAAATAAACTTGCCTTTGTGGTTTCCTGTATGACTGTACTCACTACTCATTTACAATGGATTACTGGACTTCTCAAGCAGCAGAGAGGTTATTACAGCACACAAATACATGAAAAATGTATTTCTGTGATACAAACTGTAATACAAACTGAACTGTGGCTTAGAAACTGAGAAACAAAATAAACTGAAGTGTTAATGGATAACCCCTAATATAAATGGAAGAATATTGGCCTTCAGAATAGATGTTCCGACTGTTTCTAGCTATGCAATGTACTAATGCCTATTTCTATACATAATTTCTTGTCATACGTTGTTAGAAATGACATAAGCAAGGCTATTTGAAATTATTTAAGAAATTAAGACTGTTTGAGGTAAGCAAATGATGCAAACAATGCCTTTCCCAACACTAATCCATGAGGTACGGACTTCCGTTACCTGTAAGCTACATAAACTTGAGACAACAAACAGATCTTGTTTCACTGACTAAATCTGGGATAAGGTGAGAATTCTATTCTTTTGCCAAATGATCATCTCAAATGTAAAAAAAAGTCAACTTAAAGCTCACTACTCCTCACTTGGTGCTCATACAGTGGTGCCGGATGTTCATAGTGACGTCATGGTAAACAGTGGGTGGAAGAGCCAGGTAGAAGAGGCGGTTGGCGTCAGCTCCCCCAGGTAGGGACAACAGATGAGAATGCAGGTTGGAGAATGCAGCCTCATCTCCATACTTCCCACTAATATAGGAGTTACGGTTAAAGAAGGCCGTGAGACGGTCCGCTTCAGAGTCTGCCACCTTAGAAAAGGAAACTGCAGTGAATTTAAAACATATACACCTACACACATTTACACACAGGAGATACCATAGAGTTCATACCTTCAAGTGGGGCAGGCAGGCTGTCCGTATAGCATCCACTGTCAGGTCAGAGCGTGCAAAGCCAACAAAGTAGGTCTGCTCAGGGAGAAGACCATCCCTGAACAGCCACCTAAAAAAAAGACAGTGTGTGTAACATTGTATGCTGTCTAATGTAAGCACAATTATGCAACATAAACAGACTTCTTACCACAGAGTTGGGTAAATCTTCTTTTTTGCCAGATCTCCCTAAAAATAAAAAGGGAAATTACAATACTGTGCTATGCAAAAAAAACAACTGAGTGTCAGTAAGTCAATTCTTCTGCTGATTGGATTCATGTGAGCCTAATCCTAAAGCCACCTTTGTACTGTGATGTAACACTGATATTTATTGCTGAATATAGATTCCACATGGGTATCAAACACAAATCATAATTAGACACTGTCCTGGAGTAACAATAACAGTTCAGCCTTTTCATTTTTGGGTTTGGCTCGGTGTGTATCATGGTTCAGCTTGGTAAATCCTAAACAATAAAACAATGACTTTTTAAAATTGTGGGGTGAGCATCAATATAAGTCTGGAGAACTAGTCTCTCACATTTCAGTCATGTACAAACTTTAAACCTCTGTTGCTCGAGACATCCCATAGTAATAAATAGGGGTAGTAAATCACAAGTTTCATCATGATTAATTTCTACATTATATATTTTAGCCAACAATCCGATCATTTTCTATACCTTTTGCAGTGGCGCGATTCATTTCGATACTAGGGTCTGCAGTCAGTTTGAAATTATGACATTTCACATTTTATTATTAAAAGGTCAAATACAGCTGTTTAGTCATGGAAAAAATCAACTTCTCACTACAAAACACTGAACAGTAAAATAAAAGTAAAATTAATTGTGGAATGAACACACCAATTTTTATGTCACAAAAATACATCAGATCATGCGCTATTTTGCTTGATGCATTGATACAGATTGTTTTATTGTTATACAGCTATGTAGTAATCGCAATGAATTGTGCCTCACACAACTCTTTATTAAGTTTAGCCTTTGTACCAGGTTCCCAGGTAAATTTGCTTAGCAGGTAATCTGAAATAAAACTGGAGTTACTCATAGGTGGTAGTCTCATTGCAAACCTGTCACAGATGTCAACACATGAAATCCATATGAGAAAAAGAAAGAATGCTCTTCTCAGGTTAGACAAGGTTAACATTATAAGGAGAAAGTATAAGTCATGGTTAACATTAAGAGTAGAAAGGATAAGTAATTTAAAATTAATTCAGTGGCTCCATGGCAGTTTGCAATAAATAACAGACAAACGGTGAAATGGTGGAATAACAATATTATAAGTAAATATTATAATATAATATAAAAAATATTATAATAAAATAAATATTTTAATAAAACAATATTGTGACAGCAAAATTAAACACTCCTTCATAAAGGAATTAGCCCAGTAAAGTATCATAAATGTAAGTTTATTTTATAATGATAAGAGAATGCCAAATCAAAGGTTACTCATCATAGAGTGTTTATTAGCAACAGAGTAGAAAGTATGCTTGTGCTTTGCCTTTTTGGGTGGGACACAGCTACACCTTAGCAGATACACCAGTCAAATAATCAATTAGTCATGGCTTGTTTTAACAAAGGGCTCAGTGCTTGGTAAGGATGACTTTACAAACTAGCTCATTCTGTAACACCCCAGTATTTATAGAGTTGTTTTTTCATATTCACATCTAAAACCCCAAAATTTTTTCATATTTTTAAAAGGTCATCTGAGTATCATCCTGATATAATTTTACTCTAAGTTGCAAGTTGCACTCTAATCTATCTTCATCATTTGCAAGTAGTATTATAAATAAAAAGGAACAGATTCATAATTATTCAAATATTAGCAATATGTCTGTGTAACGTGATATTTTGTATTATTTTACTAGTTCTTTTAATATGATGTAATGACATAATGATCCTCCAAGAGTTATGGTGTTAACCCAAACCATTATTTGGAAAAAAACATTTTTCAGTTTCACATTAAGGTATAAATATGAAGCTCTAAACATGTGTCTTATTGTTTTAGATTTCCTAATAATCCACAAGAAAATCAAGATTCAACAACATCATATAAAAAAAGCCAAGACTGCACTACTTTTTTCCACACAAGTATGTATAAAATTATAAAAAAAATTCCACTATGTCCTCATACATCTTAATTGTTCCACATGGATATTTTTCTCTTGAACCTGGGCTTAGTATTTCAACTTTTCTGTATTTGACAGAAACACACCCACAATCTTTGTCTCGTCCCCCTTATTAAAAACTACACAGTAAAGTTTTGTAACTAAAAAGCTATAACTGGGTGGCCCAGCTAGAAATGCAGGTAGTTTCAAGACAAAACAGAAAGCATGGAATGGAAAAAAAGACAATTTGGGCAGATTTAACAAACACTGAATATCCTAAATTCAATCTGCAGTGCAGCACAAAACAGGTTGTTCCAATAAAGAATATGTGGATGACATACAGGTTTATCAAAATGGCAAGATAGATTAGGTGTAACATTTGTTGACTTAACCTTAGGCAACAGCACCAAATCTAAGGCCACTATTGCTAGAGTTACATACATGGCCTTTTCCCCCTCCCTCGCTGCAGCCTGCTGAAAGGAAAGTGCTGACAAGGAATGATACTGCACAATCTGGCTCACCCACACCACTCCTACTTTGAAAACAAACAGAAAAGAGGCAGGCCAGTATGCTAGGAGTAAATCTACTATACTCGTTCTCCTACTGATAATTGGGTTTACAATAAAGGCAAATAAAAAAGAGAGGCCAGGCTTACATTTGTATGTTCAATGTTTTGTGCACAGTCATGATGAAAATTGTATTTTCTCTAGGTGACTTTTATAATCCTCTACTACAATTATGTTCCCAGTTTCAAGCATACTTCCCATCAGGCATAGGAAAAAATACATTTATAAGAACTAGCCAATCAGTGGCCTGCTGTGATTCTTTCTGACCAATCAGCATTTATGGCCATCCTGTGTTACTTAACCCACTGCACTGCCTGCATGAAGACTATTCAAGTCCCAGAAACCTTTCCTTTTCTTTCCTCGATTGCATAATTACACCTTTACTTCCCCATAAAGCAAGAAAAAAATCCAGTTGTAAAATAACAACTATTGTCTTTCTTTCCAGAATACCTAGTTACAATCACGACAAGCCAAGGAGTGCAAAAAGACAAAAAAAATGTCATACATATAATCATATCATCTCTTTACATGCAACCCTATATTTTATGAGTTAAAACTCTTTTTAAAAATTTTAACTTTGGGGGAGCCCATCCTTCTCTGGCAATTTCTAACTCACCGAGGCACCCATGATGATGAAGATATGCACGTCAGACTGGTGAAATTCCTCATCGTCATACAACTCCTTCCTCAGCTCCCCGAACACCTCGGAGCGAGAGAGGGGCAGGGCGCTCATCTTCTCTGTAAAATGTGTGAAAAGGTGTTCCTGAGATTTGTCTATGACTTATTTTTTATTCTTTTTATGGCTTTCCCTTATACTATTTCACTGCTAGCAGCTAGGCTCTGTCTACAGAATTCTTGCTTCACACACACTGCCTTTTGAGACCCTCAGTAGTTCCAGGAAGTTAAAGTCAATTTTACTGGGCAATTAAATATTCAGAATTGATGCCACATTCTTTAACATGGGACACTCAAAGAACTCTGTGACATGAGACTGTGACTTATTCATTGTTAATGTACGGTTCCGTTTATCTACATATTACATAGCAGGGTGACCATATTTTGTTGGTTTTTTTTAAAAGAGAAGATAGACTGATTTATATGGGAAACAATAACATTAAAGTCATTCAATCTGTGATATACAGGTTTTGGCCATAATACAGTGCTTCAAAGTCATTATTAAAAAATTAGCATAAGTCAGCTGTTAACAGGTCATCCCAAACACTCATTATTACTAATAATGAACCTGCTGAAACTTTGATCAAGACCCACTGTTTGCATATTTCAATGTTCTTCTGGTGCTGGGGAAAATGCAGCAGTAGTTAACGTACACCGTCCATCAAGTTTCAGTAACTTAGTCTTTTGGCTTAAATATTGTGTCAACAGAATTCACAGGAGGAAGAGGCAAAGCAACTTTTTCACGCAATAATCTTGCGTCACAAGATTTCCAAAGGCCATTTCGTAATTGCTAAATGGCAAAGACAAGAAAACATGCTGATTGACCAGGAAACAGACTAAGCGGTGTTAATAAAGCACAAATGTATTATGTTACCCAGAATGAGGACGAATGGGGAGACACTTTTTACTCATGCTACTTTAAAATCAGGTGTACCTTAAGTGTATACATACTAGCATTTCCACTAGTGGTGAATGTTAGCGAACATTAACATTTTACACACCACCACGAATGTCTAGTTCTAGCTAGGTCATGTAGCCTACACCACTTTACAAGACCATACCACACAGGCCTACCAGGCTGCCCTCGGACAGCTCTCTTCGAATCGTCTGTGGTGCAAAATGAGACAGACAAAACTGTTACAAGCAGACCGTGCCCACGTTCACTAACGTTAGCTTCTTATTCAAATTCGCTCTTCCACCTTAAATGATGCGCCATTTAAGGTGGAACGGAAAAAGCGACATAAAAGCTGGCGAGAAGGAATCCATCCTCACTGCTCAGCTGCCCAACGACTGGCACCACTAACTCCACTAAGCAAATACTCCCGTATGTAACATGCATTATTAGCGAATACGTGCCTCAGTCAGATCCTTCGCTTAAATTAGCTAAACTTGCTTGTACCATGATCTCGCTGCACTGAATTCTGTACATCTCGAGGTTTGTGCACTGAGTGCAGACCATCATCGTGTTGTAGAACTTAAGGTCCAGCTAGCCACTGCACTTCAAGATGCGATTGGCTCCTTCAACACCACGATGATGTAATAACGTTTTATGCGTTACCCTTAAAAACACAAGGCACAGAACCCGAGCTACTCACATTTCTCTGTTCTCTGTTAAATAGAGCAAAAACCGCAGAAAAGCAAAGCTTGAGAGTCAGGTGGGATGAAAGCTGCGGGAGTTAGCGCTCACTAGCTTTACACTTGTTTAAAAGTGCTTCCTCGTTCCAACATTAAAATGACTCGGCCGGATTGTGCGATATTATTGGTTTAGACAGAAACTCACCAGCACTCGCTCCACTTCCCATCCCTGTTCAGCTCAGTGACATCACACATGTAATGCTCTTACAGAAAAACCGAGTGGGCGGAGCTACGGCCAAACACCAGTGGCTTGTGTGCCAATCACAGGCCAGCCACTAAAGATTGACAAGTCAAATTGAGAGAACATGCGTTTTCCAAGCCCTTATCCTACTCCTGAAGTGTGTATTGTAAGAAAGCACAGCAAAAGTCTCGAGTGTTTATTTCTACAAACCAGAAAAAACGCCCACTAGTGTATACAAACATCTATGGCAACATATTCCCCAAAGCCCAGCATTCCCACATAAAAGACCACCATTTTGGGGCATATCTCCATATTCAGTCATTTATTGGCTTACATGAGTTAAGCAAGATGCTAAAAAATGTAACTGCCTGATATTCAACAATTATGTTGATCTTCCTTCAAAATATTAACAGGTTTGTCACAGTGAACTCATAGATTATCAAAACTAGGCTCCAGACTGAACTATTCAGTTCACATGCACACAATTCTAAGTAGATTATAAGCATCTGTATTAATCTGTGAAACAGGAACCTGCACTTAAACTGGCATAAGTGGATTATGGAGTGAGCGAGATTGCTAAATCATTACCGATGCATCAGGGGAACAGGAAAGGATGATGCATCTGTAGTCATTTAGCAATCTCGCTCACTCCTAGTTTTGGGCTTAGGGCTAACAAAATCATATTTTATGAGTTTCTCCTGACTTGCAGTTAAGGCTTAAATTCTTCTTTCCTCTTGACAGACTCAGAAGTTGATTTAAGATCAGCTGAATGTCCAGTGCTGGTATTTATTGGCAGGGACGCAGGGTTTCATGATGGCTATACCACCCTCTACTGTTAGACACTTCTTAAACACATCACTCTCCAGAAGGTAACACTGCAAACAATCAGAAACATATGAAAGAGTTTAACATACATTACTGAACACATATTTAGAATCATTTGTCATGTTAATGTTTTATTTTATATATACACAACACAATTGAATTTAAATATTACAAATTAATTCACTGAGAATGCTAACTTAATTCCCAGTGTGAGCTTTTGATCCTTTTATTCTATATTTTCTATATCTCTCATCAAATTTAGACAGATCAATAATTTATTTATTTAATTTAGCTTCCTGTGGTCATACTAATTATTTGAGAGTTGCAGACAGGACAATATTACAAAATGCAGAGTGAAACTTGTTTTGAAGTATTCACACCTTTTCTGACAGGAGTTTTAAGGTCCACTGCTGCTGTGGGGCTGGGACAGTGCTGCCACCCTTATAGTTGCACAGCTCGATGCGGACTGGCTCGGGCTCAATCGTTGCATGCAGACAAAGTTGCGTGGCAGTGTTGTGACGCAGCTCCTGATGCACAGTGTATTCAAAATGCTGTGAAAATCGAATGGGGGGAGGAAATTTAAAAAAGTCTGTTTAAAAAGCTACTAGCTCTAATACATTTTTTACTAAAATGCTACATCTGCAAGAAAGCATGTGGCATTTTAGTTGCTACATTTTAGCTGACACAGGCAGCTTACATTTACAATGCTAAAGCCTTTCAAGCTGGTTATGGTAAGACACATAACAGCCATACATTAAACATATAACTCCTACTTTACTGTCCTACACATTCATATAATGTCTATGTTACAAACATGGTCACGAAAGTACCTCTTCATCCTCAAAGTGATCTGGGCATACACTGAAGGTTCATATGACTGTACCTGATTACCACCCATGTAGTGGCACATGTACAGGTCCACAGGCTTTCTTATAGGCTTCTTCTCACCAATATCAAGGCAGGTGTGTGAGCCAATGTTCTTTAGCTACAATCACAACAGTATGAGTTTATAAAGACAAAAAAAGAATACTGCTGACAAATGTAATTCCTGCTAAGGTTGAATAACAACTGTTATATTACAAATTTTGGCTAAAGGTTTGTTTGAATTCAGTGTAGTTCCAAATAATTGTCAGCAAAATTGTTTTCTATTAATTTTACAGGCACAATTCTTAAAAATTAAGATGCTAGAAGGGGTTCTTTGTGTGACTCCTTAGAAAAAACATTTTGGTTCTCTGAAGCCCCTTTCAGTGGATGTAACATTTTATGTATCATTAACCTTCACATAATAAAAAATGTACAATACAAACATTTGTTAAATTGGTAAAGAAGGTTCATTACACTTGTAAATCCCATTTAAACATAATTCTTTATGGCCATGGATTTAAAAATGGGGTCCACAACATATATCCAGAAGGTCCCTGAATTCATTTGTCATCTTTTAACAACATGACATGGGTAGGAGTAGGGTGCTATACTATCAGAATAGTTTATAAACTTTCACATGAGCCTATATTATCAATTTATCACTGGCTAACACTAGACTAGACATAATATTAGTCATTATCATTTCTATCAGTATACATATTTTTCACAATTTGTAGTTTTTTTAGGTTTAGGTGAATGCTTATTTGTGCCAATTTTATACATTGTAATCTATGTAATCAACATTTTAATCTATGCTTTTACAACATGCCCTGCACTGAATTAATTATGGACTAATTATGCTCTATTTATAATGTTATTTGCAGTTGGTCTGTCCTGAGTACAAACAATAGTCATGATATGCCCAGAAAAGCAAAAAAAAAAGCATATTATTACAAAGTTTTACAATAACAGTAAAATTATATATGAATTATAATGCCATCTCTTAACTTAAATGCCAAGTTATCTTATTGTTCTCCAGCTTTAGGGAACTAAAATTGATCTTCTATTGCTTTTTATAGTATAGTAGTAGAATAGTATGGTGCATTCTGGGATAGATCATATCTAACATTACCGAGCCAAATAGGACTGGGGCAAGTTCTGGCACAAAAGCCTCTGGGTAAACATTCTCCAGGTACCAAGAGAAATCTTTACACTGCAGTCTCTCCTTGAGTTCCAGGCGCTCAGAAATGTCACCATATGACTTCTGCAGTCCTCCAGGAAAGCACAGAGGGCATACAAAGATACATTAGTCAAGTACAGATCAGAAATGAGAGCACACAACATTTGAAAACATTTAGCATTGATTCAAAACAACAACAACAACAAAGAACAGTGCACTTTACAAAGTTAATGCTTACTAAACTAAAGCAGCTGCTGGCTTTACAATTTAAGTTAAACTTAGCTTAACATACAGAACAAATTCTGTTATATTAAATGACAACAGGTAAAAATCTGTCTAATTAGAAGAAACTCTGAAGAACATGCATCACTGGAAGCATACTGTGCCATAGACACAATACTAATAAACTATTATACAGCATCAGCTCTCACATTTTGTGCTATTGCAGCAGCCTTCTTGTTTCGGCGGTAGAAAATACTCTTGTAGTCATCCATCCAGACCTCAGCCACCCGCACCTGGTTGCGCACAATCACATCCAAGCCATTGGGGAAGGAATAGGGACTCTTGGGGCGAAAAATATGGCCCACTACAGAGCAGGGGACAATCTCTAGTTGGCCCCCGCACATCCACACCTGAAGAAGAAAAATGCACACGCCACATGCAGCCATATAACTGCAATTTATGATTTCGGAATTCCATTATACAATGCAGTGCAAGTCCCCATTGCTTGAACTGATCCTATTCCTCAAGGGTATCAGGCTCAAAGATGATTTAAAAAAATGCACAAAAACCATTTATTAACCTTTAAAGGTAACAGCACAAACTCACCCTGAAAGACATTTCAATGTTCTCTCCTCCCCAAATCTGCATCTGATCATCATAGGCTCCAATGTGCTTAAAGAATTCCTTGTAGATGGAAAACAGGCCACCAGCAAAACTTGGAGTCCTGCAATACAAAAGTATCAGACAATTATAATGGAAATTAGCATATATTTATAAACAAGTTACATTAAACTGGCCTACTCAGAGCTATTGCTTACTCACTAGACATTTTTTCAGAAAGACTTGTATACCATTCAGCCCTAAAAATAACTACACTGACAGGTAAAGTGAATAACATTGACTATCTAGTTATTTTATTACAGTGGCACCTGTTGGGGGTGGGATATATTAGGCAGCAAGCGAACAGTAAGTAATAATAAATTATATAATAATAGTATCATAGGAGTTTGTTTTTTTTTACAAGTATGTGATTTGGATTGTAAATGTGAGCAGCACAGAACAAGCACCAATATGACAACTGTGGAAAAAAATCCCCTTACTGAAGAAAGAAGTACCCTCACCACATCTAGTTTTCATCAAGCATAACTGTCTTTTTACAGCAAAAGTAAGAATGCTGATGCACCATTAAATGAGGTTTACTGTGATTGGCCAATTCCTTTCAAATAAATGACCCCTGGATTTTCTCTATTGCTACAGATTTGTGTATGTTTCAAAATGTATCAAATAAGTAAAATAAATGAATTATTTTCTCCAGGAAGTCATACATTATTCTATTACAGTGTGAGAGAAGTAATGAGTAACTTGTACTGAATTACTTTTTTGAGTAAAACACACAATGTTAATAAACTAGTGAGTATAGCCTACTGTATAGTAAGTCTGTATTATTATGCACAAGGAAGGAAAGCAAGCATGAATATAGAGTACAGTTAAGTGTCCTCACTTCACAGGATAAGACTCATCTTTTCGTTTCAGTCTCTCAGAATCAGGGATATTCTCCCAGCCAAAATTCAGACCCCAATCAAAGGTACCACGGCTCCGAGCAGGGGCATTGGGAAGTGGCTTTTTAAACTTCAGTGTGTTTGAATCAATGACAGCAATTTCTGGACTCACAACAGCCATGGGTTGCTCTAGTAACAGAGCTAAAAGAGGCTCCAGCCAGCCATGGAAACACTCACCTGAGGACAGGTTAAGAAAATTGAATTGATTAAAGGTAATTTTTACAAAAACAACAACAATGCATACATACACAAGACGACGCATGTTTGCCATGTACCATCAGTATACAATAATTCTTGTATTATAAAAGAAGTTAAATTTCAAGAGTGTCCTTATCCAGTTTTAGTCATTACAGTTTACAGACAGATTTCTCTGCTAGGGCACACCGATTCAACTCACCAGTTAGTTACAAGGTTTAGTAGGTGTGCAAGCATGACAGTCACCAAACTAGCTAGATCATGCTATTACAGAAACCCTTATTCTCCCAATATTATTGGGCTGTGGTCTAGGTCCAACTCACAGTGAGAGTCTAAGAAAGTCAACACTTTTCCCTTAGCTTCTCGGACTCCAAGTAGCCGAGCAGCAACCAGACCTTTCCTCTTTTTCTGTCGCAGAATGCGTACAATCTTCAGCGGCTGTACATGCAACTCTAGGGCAACTTTAAGATGATCTATTAAGAAAAATAAAAGGACACAATGCTAAAGGTTAAAAACCACAAAAGGCTAAAAAGAGGTTTAAGTTCATGTTTTCCTGTGATTTCCCACCTTGGCTACTGGCATCGTCCACCAGGATGATCTCTCTGAGCAGGATGGCAGGAGAGGTGTGCAGGACGCTGTAAACAGTACGGAGGAGAGTGGACCAAGCTTCATTGTGAAACACAATGATCACACTGGTATCTGGCATATGTGGGCAGTGGCGGAACCTCCTCTTCACACACCTTATAAAACATAAGCAAAAATGAAGCATAGTCCTTCAAGTGAGTGCATGTGTCATAAGCTACCCCAAAGGCATTGTAACAACAACATAAAATTAAAATTTGCTTTTAGTTGAAGGAGAGAAATATTTATTAAGAGAAAAGTTTTAAGTTCAGTTTTGAAATTACAGAAGGAAATTCAATTTACAGGAGGAGCAATCACAGAGAGACTGAAGGAGAGAGTTCTAACAGCAAAAAAGGACAGGCCTCCCATATTGAAAAGCCCGTTATGAGAGACGGAGTGTAAATTGCTGGTGGAAGATATTTAAGAGGTGGAGAGCATGGAGATATCAAATCAGAGAAGTATAGGGGAGTGAGACTATAAAGAGCTTTATAGATGTGGAGTAAGATTTTAAACTTAATACGGGATGAAACGGGACGTCAGCATAACTAAGAGAGAATGAAGTGAGGGCTGGATGACAAATCTTGCAGCAAAATTCTGAATGTATTGCACCTTTTGATGGCAGATCAACAAAGAGGGAGTGCCAATAGTCTAACTGAGACATAACGAACGCATGGACCAGAGTCTGAGCATCAGTATCAGTGAGGAAAAGGCAAGGCAGGCAATATTACGAAGGTAGAAAAATGTAGAAATAGGTCAAAGAGAACACCAAGATTTCTAATAATATAGGAAAGTTGAAATGGAAACATCATCAGTATTGACTATAAAATTGGATGTTTTAGAATTGGGGCATAGGAGCAACATGCAACAATGTTATGCAACATTCAATCCAACATTTCAAATTGGAGACGCAACTTAGAAGTGATTTGTGTGAGGCAGCAGATGTACTGACATACAGCTGAATGTCATCAGCAAAAGTTTATGTTTTTGAATGGTGCAGTGGTTAGTGTGGTCACCTCACAGCAAGAGGTCCTTGGTTCGATCCCCAGGTTGGCCATGGGTGCCTTTCTGTGTGGAGTTTGCAAGCTCTCCCTGTGTTTGTATGGGTTTCCTCCCACTGTCCAAAGGCTTGCAGTAGGTTGAGTGGATTCTCTAAATTGAATGTGAATGTAAGTGTCTGTAAATGTTTGTTGGTCTCTGTGTTGGCCTAGGTGAATCCTGCCTTGGGCCCATAGTCAGCTAGGATTGGCCCCACCTTCCATGTGACCCGAAATAGAAGAAGCGGTTTAGAAAATGGATGAATGGATGGTTGTAAATGATGTGACCAAGTGGTAGGATGTACACCTAATGTAGAAGAGGATAGAGATTGGTGAATTCGACCCAATGCCCAGACGTTCTTATACCCTTAAACTTCAGGACCCTTGACACCTCACCATCTGTAGACCAAACAGACCATTTCAGATAGATGTTTTGTTTTTCACTAGACTAAATGTCTTTTTTCAGTTTTAAGTTAACTTACGCATGACCATATGTAATCTCCTATCAAGGACACTGTCATTATACTGTAAAGATCAGACTTTAGACGCTACTGGCACTCACAGCTGGATGAAAGTAATTTGATACATGGCAAACACACTATTCTGACTGGTATGAAAACCCTTGCTAATAATAATTTAGTGTGCCCAGATACCTTCAATGCAAATTAAAACTATGTGCTCCTGATTTTCTGCCTAACCTTGTCTTTGGGAGCTCCCCCATATAGGGGAGAATACGTTTTCCAGCAGCCTTTTAATTTACTTTGAAATTGCTCTCTCTCTCTCGCTTTTAAAAAAAACCTTTAAAAATAATTTTGGTTAATCCTGACCCTTGAAGAAACGTCAGCACTCACTAACTGATAATTTGTATTTGCCCAGTGTAATAAACTGCTGTCTATTCATGAGGTATGACTGAAACTGTAAGGCTGTGTCTGTAATACCAATGGAAAACAAATGAAAGAGGTATACAGTATCTCACAAAAGTGAGTACACCCCTCACATTTATGTAAATATTTATTATATCTTTTCATGGGACAACACTGAAGATATGACCCTTTGATACAAAGTAAAGTATTCAGTATACAGTGTAAATTTGCTGTCCCCTCAAAATAACTCAACACACAGCCATTAATGTCCAAACCACTGGCAACAAAAGTGATTACACCCCTAAGTGAAAATGTCCAAATTGTGCTCAATTAACCATTTTCCCTCCCCGATGTCATGTGACTCAGTAGTCTTACAAGGTCTTAGGTGTGACTGGGAAACAGGTGTTAAGAAGATTTACTAAAAAAGATTGAAACTGAAGCTTCAATACGGTGGCCAAGATCATACAATGGTTTAACAGGATAGGTTTCACTCAGAACAGGTCTTACCATGGTTGACCAAAGAAGTTAAGTGCACATGCTCAACGTCATATCCAGAAGTTGTCTTCTAAAAAATAGACGTCTGAGTGCTGCCAGCATTGTTGCAGAGGGGTGGGGGCCAGACCTGAACCCTATTGAGCATCTGTGGGGCATCCTCAAACCATCTCTATGATGTCATCATGGAGGAGCGGAAGAGAATTCCAGTGACAACATGTGAAGCTCCTGTAAACTCCATGCCCAAGAGAGTTAAGACAGTGCTGGAAAATAATGGTGGCCCACAAAATAGACACTTTGGGCACAATTTGCACCTTTTTTACTTCGGGGTGTACTCACTTTTGGTCCCAGCAGTTTGGACATGAATGGCTGTGTGTTGAGATATTTTGAGGGGACGGCAATTTTACACTGTTATACAAGCTGTACATTGACTACTTTTTATTGTATCAAAGTGTCATATCTTCAGTGAAAGATATAATAGAATATTTACAAAAATGTGAGGAGTGTATTTACTTTTGTGAGATACTGTATGTCATGATTCACTGTGTCAAATATTGCAGTTAAATCGAAAAAGGAGGAGAATGTTGTGACTGCTATTGTCAGAAGACTGACAGAGGTCACTGAAAACTCTAAGAGGAGCTCGAAGGACCTGTTTTAAGTCACTAAGAAGTCTGGAAACACTATTAAGTTGTTGGTGGCTAGCTTTTACTGTCACTTATTTTAATAAGTTTTAAAGTTTGAAGTATTACCATTTATTAATATATATTTTTTAACTCTGTCCCTAATGCACACAATTCAGTGATTAAAAATAACTATGAAAAAAAGTTTTCATCATGGCTTTATGGGAAAATGTCAAGAAATAATTGTCTGATTTTATTGAAAATTTGTAGATGATGCTGCTTTGAGAATGCAAAAAGAACCAAAACCGTGATTGTAATTTAATCTACAAAAAGTCCAATTTATATTTTAATATGTGCCCCACTCTACCCTACATCATTTAGTATCATACCAAATTGAACACTTAAATCATCAAGCTTCCCTCAAACTGTGTTAGGTTATCTCAAATAGACCTTGGAACATGATTTGACACAAATGACATAAATACAAAAATTTTTAATGTTAACCACTGGTGTATATGCCCAAAATACTTGTTTGCTATTTATTTTATTATATTTACTCTATTAATCCCTAAGGGGAAATTCTCTCTATGCATTTTACCTATCCAGTGCAGCAGTTAGCGCACACACTCAGAGCAGTGGGCAGCCACACAGCCGTAGCACCCAGGTAGCAGTTGGGGGTTAGGTGTTGGGCAATTCAGCTGCAGTAGCCCTGTAGCTCAGGAGTAAAACTAAACAAGCAAACTTCAGACAGAAAACAAGATGTGACTGATAGACCACAACATATATGGGGAAAATAATTTTACACCAAACTGATGCTTTAATATTCAGGCCTTTTTGCCTTATGGTACTCACGCCAGGTGACGGGTGTCATTGCCCAGGCCACGGTGCACAGAAATGCGATCACTGGCAAACTGGTTGAAAAAGTTCCTGGACAAGCCCTCCTGCTTCTCTCTCAGGTCAGCTGGGCTCATCTCGACTGGAAAAAATGCTCTGCCATTGGCCCCAGGACTGCTGGGGTCCTCCAGTGGTCTCAGAAGATGAGGCTTAAGCTCATCAGGGCTGTAGAATCCAGACGGGCAACTTGAATCTGCATTTATCGATGAGACATCTGGTGACAGTGAAAAGGGGGCTATAATTTGAAATGGCAAATTATCACCTGATCTCCTAGGAACTGTGCCAATCTTTTTGGGTTTGAGAGACAGGCCATGAATGCTTTGCTCAGTGGATGTCAAGTTTCCTTTGTTCTTCTGCAGTGCTATTAACAGCATCAGGAAAATAGTCAAAGCTAACAAGACAAGCTTGACCAGCAGAGGGAGTCGACGCAATTTCCAGGGCATCCTGTAGAGTATATAAGCCAAAGGTTTAAATTGCCTAGAAACCACCACATTAAGGCTTTGGGTCATTATGAAGTTCCTCTTACAGTTTAACGGCTCAGGATATAACTGCTTCAAAATGTCTAAAATTACATTTCTTTAGGATTTTATTTAGCTATTCTGTTTTTTTTTTTTTTTTTTTAAGTTCACGGTCTGCTCCTATAAAACAGTGCCTGGAGTGTCCCTGACCCTGCCAACTTTGCCATTTGCTCTAATACACCTAATTCATCTAATTATTTTATTAACAATCCTGAGCTGAGCAGAAGCAGGGGTTTAGAGCAGGAAACACACTGAAATCTACAGGTCAGGGTTGGAAACCACTGCACAAGGTTAAGTGCTACACAGGCAATCCCTTTGTGGGGTTAAATTTGTTGTGTTGAACCAAAAGCTGTAAAGCTGATAAACATTAGCTAAATTAGTGTAATAACTCACAATTTTCTAACCAATAACACTTTTTTTCTGGGTTAAAAACTACAAAACTTAATCATTTAATAAATGACTAAACTTGCAAATGCCACAATTATAATTTTGGCAAAAAATAGGCAACTGTTGCTAAAAGCGCATGCTTTAAATGACTAAAATGTTGCATGTAAGTGTGACAGGCCTGTTGTAACAGTTTAAATGATAAAATTCTCACTGCATGACTATATTGTAGAGAGAGAAATCATGTCATTAGCCTGCATCTTACTGCATTTTCTTTTTTTTTTTATTAAAGGGGGTTAGAGGGTCAACTAGGGTTTTTCATGAGGTTCAAGTGTTTTTAAGAATCTTAGTTTATGAATAAAACATTTTTCCAGTAAATTAGTCAGTTCGGCTTGTTGGTTCCTGGTCCCTCCCGGCAGCCCAATCCGTTCTGCGCATGTGCAAGAACCAGCACACACGCTAAATCTAACCACTTTTCTCAGCACTACCCGATTCGTTCTCGTTGGAGACACAAGAAAGGGGTTAATATTATCAGACGTCACTGTCCAGTGTTTCAAAGCGTTAAGTGTTTGAGCATGCGTCGTGCAGACGTATCCAGGGATACGTCAAGTGTCCGAGTGCACAAGCATGCGGATACGCAGGACAGATTGGGTAGCCAGAGATGTTTTGAAATTTTCTCCTACCAATGAAAATGTCCTAACAAAGGTAACTGAACCGAATCGTCCGCCATTATTATATGTGAACTTGGCATGCTGATAACCAGTATCATACAATTTCAATGTACGCGTGCGCGAGTGCACTTGTGTATTTAATTGCAGTCTGAATGCAAGCAAGTCTTGGGGTTCAGAATAGTATTCGTTGTTTTCTTTGATTATGACTCACGAGGGTTGCAATACATACAGTTTGCAAAAAGATGCATGTATATGTTGTCATAATCGCTGATCATTTCAAATTCTAATAAATACTGTGAAATTACAATGTTCAAGTTCAAGTTTGTCATATACATCATTACCAGCAATGAAATTCTTGGACTCAGAGCCTCTTTAAAGATTGCACACAT
Source organism: Arnoldichthys spilopterus (assembly GCA_037974385.1). Classification (NCBI taxonomy): domain Eukaryota; kingdom Metazoa; phylum Chordata; class Actinopteri; order Characiformes; family Lepidarchidae; genus Arnoldichthys; species Arnoldichthys spilopterus. Next base: position 3,277,349 of record JBBPDA010000132.1, on the reverse strand, counting down.
AAATATTAATTACATAATCAAAGTAGAATAAAATAGTAAGAAAAGTTTAAAAAATACAAGGAGAGTTCAAAACTATTATAATCTAAAAAGAAGCCATTATAATACAAAAGATAAGGGAATTCTTACATACAAGAACAAAAAACAGTAATATTTAAAGTGGCCAGTGAATTTTTTAAGTGTTTTCTGTAGTTTTATGCTACTGGTAAGAAAAAAAAATAGCTAGGATAAAATTTCAGTACACCGGCACGGATCGGGACTGACATTCCCTTTTCCCACTGCACTGGTGCCGGTTCACTATTTGGACCCAGTGAACTGAGCGCACTCAGACGCACCTGATGTGAACCGGAAACCTGATTTGTACCCGGCATGCGCAATAACTGATGTAATTTCCGATACTGTTTCATGTTGCTCGTTTATTCTACTACATTATTTCGTTTTCAGTGAATATTAGCTGTTGGTCGTAAAACAGGAGGAATCGTATATTTATTAATATGAATATTAATAAAAGGTAAATTATTAACACATTTAGCATTAGTGATTAATGCAGTTATACAGTGTCCTTCCAGCTATAATATCTTAAAACACCTTATATGGGAAAGAGATTGACTGAATAAATGTCTGGGATATACCTAATAAATATTAATATAGTACAATATGGTAATTCATTGTAATTAGCCGGTAGAGTTACATTGTCAAGTGTATTAATGAAAGGTTTAGACGGATAAAAGCTGTACAGCAATAACAATCTTTAAAAATGAAATATTAATATAAAATCATTCAAATGTATATAATACATTTTAGTCCCTACAAACACAAATTCATAACTCTGATACATCATATAACAAGCCTTTTTTTTACCACTTTTAGTTTTCCCACGTGTCCAAATGAGCGCATGCGCTATCATAATCGGGTAATAACTCACATAAAGCTGCCGAATGACTGACTCTCTCACAAACACTGACACTTAAGTTTCGTGTAGTTTCTCTTTTGTTAATGTATGTCCAAATAGGAACCGTACAACAGGGCTTTTTATGGTCAAGTTATTTAGATTTTGTGATAAATGGCATACATTATGATAATCCCTGCACTATCTGCTCCCCGCCTTCTGAGCTACCTCAACACACGGACCTAAACCGTCACAATGTCAGGACTGTGGGTGAGAACATTCATGCGTTTAATTTGGTGAAACTTTACACAAGACCTACCTGTGTCCACAGTCACCTACGATTTACAAAACTCGTGTTCACTTTTAAACCACCACACGCGTCTTCTTGACAAGTAAGATACAGCTCCTAATTCGATGTCTATGCTATTCAAGGCTACGTCCAAAACCGCATACTTGTACACTAGCAAGTGTCAGAGCCAAAACACTACTATTAGAAGTCCTTTTATTAGTATATGTCCTGGTCTCAGGTTCGACTGATTGTCTTACCAGTAAATAAACTAAGCCTTGGGATGGATTTCATCATAATTTAGTTTGGGGACAGTGTACTTTCAAGCACTATTTCTCAAAATGCTCAACTTTGTTTCCTACAGAGCATGGTTGAATCTATTTCCGGTGTTTTGTCGAATTGGGCTTCCTATCGATGTGTACAATTTTGTAGTTCTGCACATGCGTACTCTACGATTAGAGTTAGGGTTAGGGCGGTTAGTGTCCCAATCTGTACCGGCTGTCCGATCCGTTCTGACTCTAACCTCTCTTTTTTTCGACCGTGACTGATACGTTTTTTTTGAGACGCGGAAAAATTAGTTAATCTTGTCAGATATCGCTGTCCGGTGTTTTAAAGTGTTAAGTTTACGCAACTCCAATGAAGCTGCCGGCGGTCACGCAAAAAAAAGTAACGAGAGCATCGCTGTTCGTTTGTGCTTCGTTTGTGACGTAAAATTAAACGTTTGTGCTGTTTAGGGTTGTAATTGATTTAATTTTACATTTTCTGCCCAGTTACGTCATCCAGCCCCCTGCCAGTGTTCAAATCTCACCAAAATAGAATGCTTTATGTACTTCTTTATGGGTTATTATATAAAATAAAAAATTAAGAAAAATCTCAATCATTTGTGCTACGTTTGTGCTGTATAAATATAGATTAGACCACATTAATAGGATCATGAACAAGGAATGCAAGGGAACACAGTACAACCCCAAACGTTTAGCGTATCATGTAATTATATGTAAAATTTCCTAAACTGAACCACTTCTTCAGGATCTCTGTGTTGCTGATCGGCCTAGCGCCATCACGTTAGTTACCATTGCAAAACTACAAGAGGCAAAGGCTTAAATGCTTCATGCTTATCATGAATACATTTCATAACATCTATGGATATTGTATGGATATGGATACCAATTTCAAATTCTGTTTTAAACATAATACAATATTAATAGTCAATAGTAAATTTTTAAGGGAGCATACTTTGTCTCTTATAAGCTAACAGATTGTGTAGTAGTCATAAACTTTACTTTGTGACTCTGAGCCATTAAACTTGTTGTGTAAAACACTTGCAACATTTTGTGTACTCAAAATATTTTTGCGTAAGTAGGGCCCCGAAAATTTATTTGCCCATGGGCCCCCACCCACCTTAATCCGGCCCTGCTAACATTAATGAAGTGAAAGTGATTGTCATTGTGAACACTCAAGCACCACAACGAAATGCAACCTATGCATTTAACCCATCACACGTGCACACGTGGAGCAGTGGGCAGCTACCAACAGCACCCGGGGAGCAGTGTAGCGGGACAGTACCTTGCCCAAGGGTACCTCAGTAGTGCCCAGGCCAGGACTCTAACCTGCAACCTTCAGGTCAAAGGCAGCATCCTAACCACTAGGCCACCACTGCAGTAGGATTAAGTCTACATGTAATTTCAAAAAGTTTCCTTTTTTTATGTACTTCAGTGCACTTTACAAAAATTATAGAAGAGAAAATTATCTTATACTTTAATCAAATATTTATTACTTTCAAGCTTAAAAACATGCCATTTCAGTTTTCTACATTAACAAAATGCTTTATTTATGTGAAAGGATATTTAAATAAAACTGGCCTCACCAGTCATTTTTCATTAAAAGAAAAAGGACAAAAAAGAACAGATTTCCACTAAGATTTCCAAAAGTATGATGCTGAAGTTTATATTCCAGTAAATGCCCACTGACAGATCTTCCCTGTGGGAAAACAACTGATGAGGTCTTTAAACTTTTCTTGCCAACTTGCTTTCAATGGAGAGAACACCGCTGCTCAGTCTATTCTGGCTCACCAACATGGACTTTTTTTCAGATAAAATTTGAACAAACAAATCATCATATGTCTCATTATTTTCAACTACTAAATAATGGAAGTTCTGTTGTATGAATATCAGTACGGCTGTGACATCTTCCTTGTACCTACAACCACATCACATCCATGCTGATATTTAGTACAACAGCACTCACTCTTGTGTGATATTGCTTAAATAAATATTAATTTAATATTAAACATATTTCAAATTAGTACTATTGCAATGGTGTGGTGAATGTAAATAGCAATTTATTTAGGCTTCACCTCATATTACAGATTAAACCAGTGCATCATTTGAAAGTGTATTTGACATTTTTTCAGTAGGTTGGGTCAATGCGGCGGCTGCCCATCAGTGTACCTAAGCCTAAAGTCTATTGCTTTCCTTGCAAGAACAATGAAATGACTGAATATGTAAAGCCAAAGCAATAACAATATGCAGTAAAACATGTAAAACTGCTGATCGATCTACTTGGGACAAAGAGACACCAACTAGGATGCTTCTTCTGTCACTCGCTTGCTACTTCTCCTTCTCGCGCTCTCTCCCTCCCTCCTTTTCTCCCTCCATCAAAATAAATGAAACTGCACCCTAAAAAACTACCACTAACCTTCAGTAACTTAATGTGAAAAATAAATAAACAGTCTGAAAAGATCAGATCTGTACACATAGAAGCCACAATCTGGACCTGTGCTACTTATAATATGAACACAGTCATTTTGTAGTATAAAATGAGAAATATGCAAATGTAGTGACTAGAAAACAATATTTTGTTCATAAAATGTTTTTATTTTCATGTTAAAATCTCTCTTAAAATCTCACACTGCAGAGCAATTCATGACCTATGAAATCTTATTCCACTGACTGTAGTGGTTTATTGTGTTTCATTAATTCACAATATAAAAATCTGTTCAAATACAGAGTAGTGGTGAGAGCCTAACATTTAGTGTCCTTGACAGTGTAGGCTGTGCCGCTGAAAGATAATGAGAAACCGCTGTGGGGACTTTTATTATAGCGCAGTGAAATTCTTGACCCCACTGCTGCTGTAAATGTTTTGACAAGGTCCCTGGAAGCCATTTCTAACATGCAGTGAACCCCGAGGGAAGGCTGTCACGTGTTTTAACCTAAAACGTAGATCAGTGTTTGTGGTTTTTAAACTCTTGGACTCTTAATTTGTCTTTGTAACGAGGAGTGCACTATAGTTCTCCTGTAATATCCCTCTCCGTGTAGCTGTGTACGGACTGGTTTTGCTAAAAGCCTGATCACGTCCTATACTGACATTCTCAGTCACCCGAGGAACGGCTGCTTTGTTTCCCCTACATACCACACTAAAGAATGAGAATCACAGTTATTGAACGTGTGCTTTCCAACACAATTTCTAACCATATTCACTTATGTCTTTCCCACAGATCAAACTGCAGCTCATAGTGAAGCACTAGCCTACTGAGCAGTGTAAAACTTTTAGGCTTATAATTTTTATGTCAAGAAAGAAACAACGAATGTAAAGAAAGAACCGTGTACATAGCGAAAGTCGAGAGCGCGTAACCATGGTAACATTAAACAATAATAGTGACTTAGGCTGCTGGTATGTGGGGAGAGCAGCTATCCGCTAACTCGACGTTTCTCGACTAACACTGGTAATGGCTTTCTTTGGGATCACACATCTGGGCTATCAGTTTCCGTTCAGAGACAGGATGTTATCTTCATCGCGGAAAAAGTCAAATACACAAGGTAATTTACCTGTACAGGTTAGTAATTTTAGACAGTCCTGCAAAAAAGCTAAGCTAACTCAGGGACAGGTGAAAGCTACACTAGGTAAAAAACAGGCTTTAGAAAGGGGTTACCGGACATATATATATAAATAAAACTAAAACACTTACTGAAAATAAATTATATTATATATTATATATATTATAATTACTAAAATTTTCTTAAAGCATGTAAACAAACATATTTTCAACTTAGGCATTATTAGGCAGGTGATTTTATTGTTATGGCTGATGTGTGTATCAGTGTAAAGGGTCACTAAAATGGTTACACTTTTTTAGTGTAATTATATTCTTTTATTATATGTTCTGATAGTAGAACACCAGAAAATCTGTTTTTTATACAGGAAAAAAAAACCTCTTTGCACTTTCACCTCAAAACATTTTCTCAAAACAGTGACATTGTATAATTGTATATGTGTGTGTGTGCATGTGTGTGTGTGTGTGTGTGTATTAACATCAACATAGTATTATGTACACTAAAATACAAAACAAAAAGTGGTGTGTCTGATTTGTCTCACATAGTACTATAAGTCTGCACTGATTTTGAGTCAGTGGGTCACTTAACATAGGAGCTATTGGTAACTGGTATAGCGTTCATTCAAACGATAATTTGTAAACGGTCCCTAAGTGAAGCCGCTTCGAATGTCTGTTGAATATTCAAAGTAAAACTAACTTCACCGAGGTTGCAGAGGCCTGAAGTCATATGATAGTGGTGTGGTAAAGAAACTGGATTTCTGTGATTTGATTAAGGAATTTGTCTTTTCACTGCATCTTCCATTATAATTTCACTCATCATATATGTGTAATGAGAAACATAAATACTGTGTATTAGACGTTTTTCTCAGGTTTGCTTGTAGTAATGGCAAGTTAAAGATTTAAGCTTTTGATAGAGCAGAGACTTTGCTCTTATAAGCTAACAAATTTTGTAGTAGTCATTAACTTTACCCTGTGACTCTGAGTCATGAAACTTGATGTGTAAAACACTTGCAACATCTACTCAAAATATTTTTGTATAAGTAGGACCCCAAAAATGCATTTGCCCGGGGCCCCCACCCTCCTATATATATATTTAGATAGTAGTTTAAGTTTTGCTCAAGTGCATTTGTGAAGAAAGGCGTACTTTTTATTTGTCATTCACAGTGTCAAAATGAATGACTGGATGTGCTTCCGGTTTTGTAGGGAACTATATAAATACTTGAGTTTTTTAGTCCTATTCATGTTGGCAGTTATTGAGTCATCATTCAGTAACGATATTTATACTCAAGGATAGCATAGTTAACCTACCCTTATCTGTTTCTGTCCTGACCACTTCTCTAATAGAAGACTCAAGATGGAATAAATCGCCAGAACTCCCCCCAATCAGCTCCCCAAGAAGACTGACATGCACGGACACATGCTGCATCTACAGTCAGCCAGTTCCCTTAAGTGCAGACATACATCTGGGTATTCAGACAAAATACAAGGAGATGATCAAACGTGTACAGATACCCAGGTGTAAGTTTAAATATTTAAATAAACATTGTATGAAAAAGTGTTGTGTAATATTAGCAGATTGTTAATATATACAATATATTGGTTTGAGGAAAATAGAAATAGTGAATGTAAATGTGGGTTATTTACAGGGGAACTAAAGGTGGTTTCTTTCATTCCAGCACCAAACCAGCTGTACTGTGTGCCTTTAACGGCCAATCAACAGTATGGATGGTGGCTGCCCATCGGTGAACTTAAGCCTCATGATTCTTGGACTAAAGTCTGTCGCTTCCCTCGCAAGAACAGCGAAATGACTAAGTATGTAAAGCCACACGCTTCTACAACATTTTTTGTAAATTGTGTATCTTTCCTGTAGCCCAGAGTAAATTTGTATTGGTTGTTCATATGTCAGAAGATAGTTGTATGTTTCGACTGGCACAATCACTTGATTAAAAAATAGCTAAAATGTATGTTCTTGATAAATCAGTTTGTGATTACAATTTAAATGATAAACAGGGTACCCAAAGGTAATAAGGAAGGAATAATTAGTATTTAAATAATTTTTGTGAACATTCCGGAAAGATAGAATATATACAAACCGTATTTCCACAAAAGTTGCTAAAAACAATAAAATCAAGAATTTGTGACTTGTTAATTTTCTTAACCTTAACATTTTCACTTGCCAATATAAATGTATTATGCAAATATAAACACATTTAGAATTTGATGCCTGCAACAGACAAAGTTTTGGACAAATGCATGTTTATCACTCTGTTACATCACTTTTCCTTTTAATTAGACTCTGTAATCATTTGGGAACTGAGGTTACTAATTGTTGCAGTTTTTCACTTGGAATTTTTGCTTGATACAAGACTTAATACAGAAGCTGCTCAACAGACTGCTAGCAGGCCAGTCAAGCTCACACTGTGTCTATGAGATCATGCTGTTGCAGGACAAAAGGAAGCTTGAACTTTCTGGGAAAAGATGCCACCTTTTCCTTAATATTCATCTCTCTAAAATCCCATACATGCCTGTATGTCAATGGTACCTTTAATGCAAGTGACCCATACCATGACACATCTTGGCTTTTGCACATTTCGCTTATACCAAGGTAGATGGTTTATTTAATCTTTGGCATGAGGAACTCCTCTCAAATATTATTTTTGAACTGACTTACAATTTTCTCAAGAATAAAGGGACAAAGTGGTAAGCCATAGCCCATGATTGGTTGTAAGGACTAAACCTTTGGTGTATGCTTGATTTATACCCAGTCACTATACCTTGATCTGGTACCAGGTCACCTGCTTATTGTGTAATTTTTCAAAATGATGTAACTTGAATCTTCTATAAACATTTCAGTTTTATGCCACATGCATCATGTCATTCAAGTTCAATATTTACAATCACATTTGTCAGCCAAACAATTAGTTGGGATTTCTTTGTATTTTTATCAGTTAAGTAGGTTCACAAGGATTTTCAACTTTTCTGGAAATTGGTTTGTGTATAAATATACAGTCATATAAAAAAATAAGTTCAGCCCATGGAAATTGTTGATTTTTGGTATTTGAACAAACATTTCACCTTCTGTGATACAGTGCCTAGATAAAGGTTGTATAAAACCTGACATCCACATCCTAAATTCTTGACCAATCTGCCATGCAAAACTGCTTCAATTGAGTTTGTGGGGCTTCTTGCATGTACTGCCCTTTGTAGATCCTACACAATATTTTAGTGGAGTTCAAAAAACCTTTTTTTTACTTTTTGAGCCATTCCCTGGTGGAATTGTGTGTGTGCCCACCTCCAGTTCAACTTCAACTTTTGGACAGATGGTCTCAGGTTATCTTTAATCTCTCTTTGATATGTTGCAGAACTCATAGCTGAATTGGTTACTGCATGCTGCCCAGTCCCTAAGGCAACAAAGCAACCCCGAAAATTACATTTACACCACCATGTTTCACAGCTTGTATAGTGTTGTTCTCCTGAAAAGCTGTCTTTAGTCTATGCTAGTCTGGTTTTCGTGGAGACTTCTTTTTGCATCTACTCTCAAGCTGAATTTGCTAGGACCCTGGACATATTGGAAGTCATTTGAAATCCTTTTTTCACTTGTAGGTGATCTTTCTTACAGTGGAATGTTTTCAAATGTCATATAAGTTAAAAATCTTATTAAATCCCTTATCAGACTGTTAGGCCTTTTTTTGAAGGCTTTTGAGAAACTTTTACACTTTGGCATTATAGACCACATACTTTAATAGCAAAGAGAGAACCAGTTTAATGAGACAAGATTTCCAGAGTTCCACCTGCAGGAGGTTCAAATCATTAGCACCTAATCGGCAATATAATCACTTTTATCTGTAGGTACTGTTTCAAAGAGAGTGAAATGTTTGCTTGTTTAAATATGTCAGCAATTTCCATTTCCAATGTGTGTTTATATTTTCACATGGTATAAAGTTAAATAAAACATTTGCTGCCATATATTGCATGTATATGATTACCCAGTTATTTGTCTGAATAATCACTAATTACTATATAATGGACAGTGGCAGCCTTAGTAATGTAGTAATGTATATAATAAATACAATAATATTACTGTTCTCTATTCAGCATTTCTTTTTGTTGTTTCAGATTTGTAAAGGAGACATCCATGATTGATCAGAGGTTCAGCTTATTTTAGGCTTGTTTGCCAAAATTCTCAGGACATATCTCTTTTCCTCTGTCTCCCAGACAATGCTGAGTTTTAATGCTTTTGAATTGCTGATAAAGTGACTTATTTTAACTGCTGCTTCATACTAAAGTTTACTCTGTACCAGCTAAAACTGCAGTACTGTCATGCTAATGATATTGTTTTACAGTTGATCTTTAGGTGCCATGCTATAGTAATAGAGGGAATATATGTATAAGATCAAGATGTGCAGATATGCATAACATATTTTTAACATAGTATATTTAGTGATTTTCAAACTACCTCTTGGAAATAATTTGTGTATGTGATGTCTACATTGCATTACACAAACACAGCCAGAAAGTAACAGATTTAGAATCAAATCCATTTTATGTCCTGTATTGCCTTGATGTAAAAAATAATGAAATCCATTTGTATTGTAAAACTCAAGAAGGGAATTAGTCAGTTTGTTTAATGTATGGATGGATTATCATTGGGATATGGTAGGAGGTAGAGGTGTTTTAATTACAGGGATGCTGAGGGAATGGATCAGCATACATGTGTCTTAATGCAGCCTCTAAAATATTTACAGCAGCAGCTTGCAGCAGCTTACAGCAGCAGTGTCTTTAGTTACTCACAGTTCTGACCCAACCTGGGTGGAAATTATGAAATTCTTATTATATGAATACTCCATCAAAATAAAATATTTATGAATTTTCTGAACAGCTTTTCATGTGTACTACATGGTGAAAGAGTTGATTCACAGTGGATTTATGTTGGTTATAGACCTTCAGGTGCATTAAGTTCATATCACAGTAGTAAATATGTTTTTTTTCTTATGTGGACAATAAGGAACAGACTATGAACGTTGTTGAACTGGCTGACTTAACAGCTTAGCAAAGGACAGTGACTGGTAATAACCATCAGAGATGTGAAGAAACACCTGTGTCGACGCATAGTCAATTTCTGGGAAAGTGCGCATCAGGTAGGCTATGACCAAGAGTACAAGGCTACATGTACCCTGTTGAAATTATTATTATAAATTCTAATTCTGACTGCCACCCTAGCATTTATGAGGAGCCTGGCCACTTTCTATTCTTACCAATATACTAAAATATGCTCTTTATCAAACCTGACATCTAGAGTCTAAAACTAAAAACTTATGTAAAAGGGCAGTACATGCAAGAAAACATTCAAAAAAATTGAAATAATTTTGAATTGAGAAAAAAAAATGCTAGTGATCAGACTGGTGGACAATTATGCAAAATGCCTACAAAATATTAATGAAAGTGACTATTCGTCATTGTCAACACACTCGAGCACTACAAAGAAATGTGACCTCTGCATATAACCCATCACACATGCGCAAGTGTAGCAGTGGGCAGCTATCAACAGTGTAGCAGGACAGTACTTTGCTCAGGGGTACCTCAGTAGTGCCTGGGCTGGGAGTTGAACCAGCGACCTTCAGGTCTCCAGGCCAATGTCCTAACCACTAGGCCACATTATTTGCTATCACATTATTATTTGTGCTAAATGGGTTAACATCTTACATCTGTTGATATTTTTAATTAATAAAAAAGGTGAATTTTTAGTTCAAATATAAGGTAAAAAATGATCTGTGCATTTGCCTTTTTACAGGACTATACAACTCCGCTAGCATTAGCATTACTCGTACCTCGTTCATCAAACCAAATCATAAGGAAATTCGGAAATGGTGTAATTTTTATTCAGAAAAAACGGACAACAGAGACATTTTTACCCTTTCTGCCAGTGAAAAGTAGTTAAAGTGAAATTACGTGTGTACATATCCAGTGACCTTGCAATAACTAGCTCGTGTGAGGAGTAATTTCAGATTTTTGAGTGAACAGTTCTCTTTTATTAAAAAAGTCTGCACTGAGATGTTCAGCTTCCTAGCAGTACTGTGATCTATTTCCGTTCTGCATTTAGGTAATGGAAAAAAGAAATCAAATCCTTCTCCTTTTTAAAGTGTTTCTACATCTGCCCTAGTCCATAGTCCTTAGACTGATGGATCTAGATCAGTACTGATTGCTTTTTTACAACTGATTGCTGAAAATTTCATGTTTTTTTCATGTTTCACTTTTTATGTACAGTTGAAACAAGGATAAACATCCACTGGAACAGACAGAAAGGAAAAAATGTAAAGACCGTAAAAAGCAAAGCTTTCTCATCTATAGTGTCACCTTAAGATCAACAGGGAAGCCCTATAACACAAAACATTAAACATTTTTGTTACAGGTGACCCCCGTACACTTGCATATTTTGAGCCAAAATCTCATGTCTTTTTACTATAATTTTTTTAATCATTTAATTTTTTCCCCCAATGATTTTTTGACATAATTTAAACACTACTTATTATTTACTAAAAAAAGATCAATTTAACCCAGTTCCATCATTTTTCATGACCTTCACATAAAATACCCAAGAAAGGAGTCATCAGCAACAATAAAAAAACAATCAAAACAGACATTATCCTTTATTTCATAGGAGGGGAAAGTTATTTCTATATTCAGAGTCCTTCCATTGCATGTTGAAAAGCTAGTCCCTTCTATAGTCTATCGACCAAAAGAAAAAAAACCATAGCAAACAAATCAAAATGAACAGAATTAAAAGGTGTGATCAGGAATCATTAAGCCTGATCCAGGCACACAGGCCTCAGAGAGTCAGTAGTACTAAAACAATTCTTTAAAATACACTTTACCTGCCCACAACTGATCCAACACTATGACTGCATTCCTGTATCCTTGACTTCTTCATTACAGAAACACCAGGGATTGCATCAAAAATAAACAAAAAAATGCAACTGCTTTTGGTTACAAACATGATCAACTGACATATGCAATGAACCAGTGCTACTACCATGGCATTTTTTAAAGCAATTAAGGGATACTCAGCAGGAGAAAGACACGGCTTGGGCTGTCAGCATGCAAGTTTATACTTGGAACTAAGTGGTCTGAATGATGGAAATTCTATTTTCAGTTACAGACCTGGGAGGACTGTTCAGCAGCCTCAGGTGTTTTTGTAATGTGGACCATTTGAGACAGAGAGGCACTGGTAATACACACTTAAGTTTTGTTCAGTTAAGGCAAATGCGCTCTACTGCGTACTGCACACATGCAGTGGAGGGTTTTCCACTTCTCTGAAATCAGTTGAATGACGGAGTTGCCAATGGGCCTGCAAAGACATGACGCCACAGGGAGAAGAGCCTTTTCTCTACAAATCACCACCGTCATATCAAAACCTCTAAACTTTTTTTCTTTACTTTTTCACAATTTTAAAAACCCCAGCTGCCCTTTACACCCTTGTGTGAACACTTCAGGATGAATGCACAAACAGAAACGATGCAAAACAACACTGAACTGAGTCTTGTTACATGAAAATTAAAAAAAAATTTCCTTTTCCTGTAAAGTCACCATTTTAAGGATACAAGGTTTTATAATGACAGCGATAACAATCTTGCTATCAAACAGATCCAGTGCGATTAAGGAAAATCAAACTCAGTCATTCTTGCATGATTGACACATTATAATATATGACTTATTTTCGAAGGGCATTCGTGGAATGAACGGGCAACGCATCAAATACTGTTTAGCTGTTCCTTCTCCTAAGTTGGAATGGAATCATAATCAAATGCATATTAATAACAACCATAATAGGAATAATAAAAATGATAAATACAGAGGTGATACAAAATACCCAACAATAAAATATTAGAGAAACAAATGAAAAAAAAGTCTAGAAGATACCACAATCAGACATGCTTTAGAGCAGTTAGGTTTGGCAAGAAAAGCAATTTGTCATATCATAGAAACCTCACAGTGAAAAGAGTTATGCCCCTTCGATATTACAAAGCACAGTATTCAGTCATAATTTATAGATATATTTCTCTCTCTCTTAAAAAAAGAAGGAAAAAAGTCTCTCTGTTGTGAATTGGAACTCAGTAAATGGTCTGGTACCATGGTATCCAATGCCGTGGCTTTCCCCCAATGCCTCCAAAAAAAAAAAAAAAAAAAAAACACCCCACAAAAAAAGTGCATTTTTTTCCTTTTTTTGTTTTGTACCAAAAAATACTTCTTTGAAAAAGAAGAGACAGCCGACGGAACGAAGGAAACAAAACTGTGGTCTCTATGGTGGATATTTTGTAGGCCCAGGAATGATCGTGTTCTAATGAGAATGAAACATTTCCATTTAGTTCCTTTATGCAAGATCGTTTTCTGAGGGAGTTTTAAAAGCCAGGGCCTGCAGATCAGTTCTTCTCAATCATTCATCTTGACAAGAAACAAAAATCCCAAGATCAACAATGCCTCAGCCAGATATGATAGTTGACTAATAACGTGTGTTGCTTTATGCTGATCAGATTTTCCTGGGCTTCACTCTCAAAACGTATATTAAAATAATAAAATTTTATTAAAAAATAATAAAAAGGGGAGACGCCTTCAGAGCATGAGACAATATTCAAAACGTTGTCTTCTTGAGAACCTTTTCTATTAAATACTTTGGTCTTTGGTCAATATTTCTCTTCGATATTTATACACATACTGTAATTTTTACACACACAAATATACAGATGTACATATGTACTGTATAGATGTGTATGCATGTTTCACACTGTTTCTCATAAAGGACTTTTTGCACAAAACAAGATTAAAATAAATAACCAAATCAGAAACAAAACATAAGTACCTGCATTTATATTCTCCTGAAATAAAATAACTGGGGAAAAAAGTTGCACATAAACAAAATAGGAGAAAATGCCTTATGTACAGCGTTTTTCTTCGGCGACAAAAGGCCTTTGTTAAATAAACAGACTTTGCATCTTTCAAGTAGCCTGAGAAAGAGGCTTAAAGACAAACAATCATCCTTCAGAGTGTACAGCCAAGCACATGACTGTTGCATGAAGACTCTCAATCCCAAAGTTTATTTTTTCGCTCTATTCATTTTTTTGTATGCACATAATTTTTTTCCCTTCAAGTGATGACATGGCTACTTGTTTGACTTCAGTTTGTCTTGCGCCACCTTCCTCTATCATCCAGTTGGAGAAGTGTGGGATTCGGAGGAATGCTAATGCGCTGCTAACTAGTGGGCGGTCCATCATTCAGGAAGTATGTGGTCATCTCTCCCTTGCCTTTGACCTTTATGATGCCACGACACTCCAGTTGGTACCCTTTGTTTGCCAGTACCTGGTGCAGGTCTGTGGTCACCTGGAGGAGACAACAAAAGAACACAAAAGGTCACCATTCACATAAAAAGAATGGATAAATTAACTCTCTGTCTGTAACTGAAGTAGTGGTAACCTGTATGCCCATTTCTCTGTGGCCTATTTATTTCTGTTTTAAGGATTTCTAGGTAGGTAAAGAAGTTTTTCACCATTTCGACATCATTTTCTGGAATCATCTTAGAATTTGATTAGAGATCAGACTTTTATGTTTAAATAATGTTGTTATAAATATAGCTGAACACTCTAGGTACAATTATGATACTCTGCCAATTATAATACAATAAAATCAGTTAATATTTATTATGTGCATAATGTGACACTGCGGACTGATCTGTTTTTAAGAGCACTTTAAATGTTAAATTATGATCCAGTTTTAATGAAGTACCTGATGATTTGGCTACTAGTTATATTAATATACTGAAGTGAGCTCCCTGAATCAGATCTGTAATATGTATAAAGTAAAACACACTGTGATTTCCTATTGATGCAACACATCACAGCAGCCTGCTTCTTTCTCTTGGTTATGAACATGTTTCAGTGTTTAGAAAGAGAATCGTGCTTTGGTGATATTATTTTCTTTCACCTGGTTGAGTCAGAAGGGTTTTTTGTGGAATGCTGGTCACTTAATCGGTCACCACAAATGATACAAAACTCTAAGTATAAAAGCTGCATGTTCACATTTTTTGTGACAAAGTTTAGAAGAAAGATGGTTAGTACACTGCCAATTCTGATATTACAAATTGTAATTTTCCTCTTTAAAACTGTTCAGCACTGCAGACATTTAGACGCTGTCTGAAGTGTATTGTGATAAATAGCAAGAAATAAAATGGATCTTGTTAACTGCCTGCAGATGTGTTCGTATAAAAGCAAGCAAATCTGCATTTACAAAACAACTACAACAGCCTGGCATTCTGGCACACTACGTTCAGTGTACAAGCCTTCTGACAGAAAAAGTTTATTTTTTTGATCTTCTGAGTAAAAATGACAGTTATATTAAAAAACGTAATTTATAGCAAATAATCAAAATTTTAATTGTTCAGCTCTTCCTCTACATATTTTGTCTGTGTAATAAACAGAGCACAAAAAAACAAGATTAAGGTTATTCAAATATTCAAAGTTTGAACATCCTATAGTAAAAATTTTTTTTATACATTTTATAACCATTAAAATCCATTTTCACGGTGCAATACATTACCTGCATATGTTGCATATAGTGTTTTCTATGTAACACTCATTTAAGTCTAGATGTTAAAAGTTACTGAATTGGCATGTTTTGTGGACTTTTCCCACTTAAGTCTTTTTGTGGGTATGTAATTACATATTCAGAAGTATTTCTCATTTTCAGAATTATGTATAACTTTAAAGTCTTTCTAGTTCAGAATCAAGCTGACTTTTAAAAACAAAGTATCTTCTGATGTGATTTCTCTTCCACAATGCCTGAAATGGTCTCAGTACAAGTGTGCTAGTGTGTCGTGTACGGTTTTGAAATTGCACCTGAATGCGATCTGGGACCCCCGTGCTATCCATGCGACTGGCTACATTGACTGTGTTTCCCCAGATGTCATACTGGGGCTTTCTGGCGCCAATGACTCCAGCTACTACTGGTCCAATATTTAGTCCTGTAAAAAATGAGAGATAAAAACTGTTACATATCAGATTATACATAGGGTTTTACATAAGCAATGGTCCAATGCCAGTAAAAAAAAAGGCATTTTGGACAAGTGATGGTGTTTCCACCAATCACAGTCACATGTCAATTTACCTGTGATAGGCTACTAAAGTTAACCGTCAAGTCTCTGACCAGATCAGCCAGTAGTTTGAAAAATATATCAAAGGAAGTGTATGAGGCTACTAAAAGGAAGAGTGGTTTCCTAAAGTCATGGAAAACACAGCTTTGTGTAAACAACTTTTAACTGTGGTGTTTTTTGGTGATTTAGTCAAGGATAATGATTTACAAGTATTCCGCATATGGAAATGTTGAGACATAGCCAAACTCAATTTAAAGTTGTGGTGTTGCGAACTCGGCCATGTTGGTAGACATTGTGCATGAGAACACATGGATTCTAAATGGCCTTTTAAATTGAGTAAGTGTTGTGTTGCTTAATTTGAAAATTTAAATTTGAAATACATTTTAAAAAAGGGTTTCGCACTGTCCCAATATGGAAATAATGGACATGGCAAGGAAATTTTACTTTAAGTCATGGAGTTTGCTCTGCCAATGCAGCCTTTGCTTTTGTCTGCATGAGTAAGAAGGAAACATTACGGTTAATCTGAAAAAAAACCCACCTGTTCATTTTACTAATTTAGGTGATTGCATGGTTCCTGGAAAAATTATTCTGTTTAGCCTGAATTCTTTTAGCTGTTGCTATGGCCTTGTAGTTTGTGTTTATTTGATAATCTTGCCAAATATGTGAAGGGCCGTCATTAACCTTTACTTGCAATAAAGATACACAAAAAATAATATAATAATATAATATATATACACACATGGACAAAATTGTTGGTACCCTTCAGTCAATGAAAGAAAAACTCAAAATGGTCACAAAAATA
>JBBPDA010000132.1:3228355-3243518 GCA_037974385.1 Arnoldichthys spilopterus | reverse complement strand
ACCAACAGCGCCCGGGGAGCAGTGTAGCGGGACGGTACCTTGCTCAAGGGTACCTCAGTAGTGCCCGGGCCGGGTCTTGAACCTGCGACCTTCCGGTCCCAAAGGCAGCGTCCTAACCACTAGGCCCACTGCCCACAGTTCGTATGGTGTTCAGTAGTTCATGGTTAACTATGGGAGGGGTGGGTGAATAACTTTTCATGTAAACTAAGCTAGTAGAGCATGCACTGAAATGTACATGCATAATAAAAAAATCTTTACTTTGCATTTTTTCTGTACTGTAACAATATCTGTCTGTCTGCCTGTCTTATTAGTGGCTGTTGTGTTTGCTAATTTCTTTTAACTGTACACGGTAGCTATAAAAATACTAACTGAAGAGAAAGTAATCCTACAACAATCTATAAAGCTGAAATGTAACAATGTATACTGTAAAACTGAATTATATTCCCCTTCCAAAACATGCCAGCCTTTTGTTCTATGATGTATTGAAATTAACTTATATTTTAAATGCATAATCTTGTCGTATGTTTGGTTTTGACTTTCCCTACTGTGAAAGTCAAATTTACATCTAATCCTTCTGTGGTTGTATTTTAGGAGTACGAGTATATCCAGAGGGCACAGTCACACTAAATTAGGAGCCGATAATGAGGGAAAAGCAATAGTCCGATAACTCCACTTACATAGCCGGCAATGATCAGAGCACTAGGCTAAGGTGTCACAGCCATTTCTCTATTTTAAATCTTCAGACTGATTTCAAAAACTAAAAAGAAAAAACACCCCCACTGTGTCACACTGCACAAGGTCAAGCCTGCGGGCATGAAAAGAAATAGTCAAGTATTGCAAAAATCATTCTAGTAGCCTGCTTCATTTGTTGCATCTCAGAAATAAAATGAGTTGTGAAAATGAGCTTATCAAATAAAGGAACTGAGGAGGGAGTAGAATATAATGTTTGAGGAAACATTTATTCTGCAGGAACACATTTCTTATGTGCTAAAAGTCTGTATATATTTATTTTTAAAAATGTAATTTCATGGTCATACCATGGTCATTTACCATTTTCCAAGCTTTATCTATTAGAAGTAAAATGTTGTTTTTTGTTACTGTGACTTTAAGCCTGATTAATGGAAATAGCCTGTTCAAAATGACTGTCCTCTATATTGGCTCATTTAAAAAGTAGGACAGGCAGAAATGTTCTTTATATCTTCAACATGAATAGGTGGAGCTAATCTGTTGTAGGTTCCAATAGGTTGTAATTTGGTTATGAATGTATTATTGTTTTTTTAAACAAAGATATTGAGTAAAATTGGTTATTTTTGCAGCTTAGTTCCCAAATATAGACTTTATTGACTGGGTAGTGAAACGTTTTAAAACTTTAACAATGTTTTCATACTACATCAAAGCTTTTCATTTGCAATAACTGAGAAAAAAAATCAGTTTGTAATAATATGGGCTGTCTAAGAAAAAGCTATTTAGCTTGGTGTGTGGACGTGTGGGTGTAAGGCAGTGGTAGAGTAGGGTAGATCCTGCTGGTCACACTGACATTAGGCAGATGGCTCTATGCTCTGTTTACATTAGAGTCTCTGTTCAAGCAAGACAGAGCCGATAAAAAGTGAATGCTGGTGTGTGCGTGTTAACAGAGGGAACAGGCAGTGTGTGTACGTGTGCATGAGAGTGTGTGCGCTTCATTTTCACCTTTTAGATGAAAGAAAACACTGGAAATGCATATGTGTTGGTCTAGGGCATGTTGTTTTGCACAAAAGAACAGACAATACAACTGTACGCAATACAATATGTGTGTGCGTGTGTGTGTGTGTATGTGTTTCACAAGCAGACCATAATTGCATGCTCTTTTCCAGAGGGTGACTGCAGAAGGCTTACACCGTACACACACTTGGCCATACTGTTTACGCAACACGACACCTCTCTGATCCACACACAGGATTTACTACTAATGAGCAGGGCAAGAATGGGTGAGAAGGGGTCACATACGGGACCACCTTTTCCAAAGTAAAAACATTGGTGTGAAAGGTAATAATGTACACATGCATTAATTTGATCCTTTCCACAAGACAATGGATTAGAATTTCAGGATGCGTGCTAACCAATATCAGCCACCAAAAACTGCTGCCAACATGCAAAATAGTCTCTAACTATAAATGGATATTTTAGTCAAATTTAGTAATTAAAGTATTTGCAGCAGTTTGTCTGTAATACTTTCTTACTATTATTCTTTCATTGATCTAAACAGATTTGAACCTCTTACCTGACCAACAGGCATGAGCAGTGTGACCAGTCATTGATGTTCTCTGAATGGATGAATCAAGGCATTCATGCTATGCAACAAAAGTAAAGCTCATTTGTAAACAAAAAAAGCAGGTCAATCTTTAAACTTAAGGACTGCCTGAGACTAACCATCCTTTGGCCAATTATGCAAACAAAACAAGCAAAAAAAAAAAAAATAAATTGTGCATGAGATCTCAACAAGCTAGCCCAGAAGAAGAGTGCAAATGTGCCTGTTTGGCTTAATGAATATAAAAAAAAAACTTAATATTACTTAGTAATATTAAATTAACACTGGAAACTAAATCATTAAACAATTGTGTTATCACACTCAGACAAAATGCAAGTAAGCTTGTGTGTAAGGTTCAGTCACATATGATACATTTATAACATGACCATTTTTACTGCAATAATTTTACAGACAATACAAAATTTACATTATCATGCAAGCTTATGATTTACTAATGTGTTTTAGAATACTGCAAAGTAGAGGTCTGTTACTCAACCCTAGTCAGAGAGGGCCAGAAAAAATATCAGTTCTAGGGCACATTTTGTCTTGTGCAAAATTGGTATGGTTGGGCTCTGGTTTCTTTTCTAATGAAACTTCTTTTTTAGTAATTTATAAAACTAACACATTCTGTGTCTTTCTGTTTCTTGCATACTCTCTGTTTTGCACGTCTATGTTCTCTCTTTATTATAAGGTTAGCAAATATGCTAATAGCTTTAAAGTTTGAGCAGTGGGTGAATGTGGCCCTGAATGAAAACATGGAAGATGAGAGGGACATATTAGTTTGGTAGAAGGATGGATCCACCAATTCCATATAAAACATATTGATAATAGATATTCTCTGTGAATTACAGATGAATAAAATACCAGGTGCAGGACATTTTGAGTCACTCACGTCAAATTGTCCATCAAGTAAACCTATGTAAAGCCGAATCTCAGAGCTGGTTAAAATTGGGGATTTTTAGTTGGCAGTACTGGTCATAAAAGGTCTCAAAGTGTGGGGTCAGGTACAAGCTACACTTTCATAGCTTTGCAGACTTCGAATTCAAAGCATTTTACAATCACAATTTTGTAGCAATATACAGTTCTATGAAGAAGTATTTGTCCCATTTTAGTTTCTTGGCAATGCTTAATTGTTTCTTATCTCTAAACAAATTTAATAAAAAAATTGTGGTTTATTGAAGAAAATCTTCCTAACCTGTTAAAAAAAGTTATTGTCCTCTAAAAATACATTGTTGTGCCATCTTTAGCAGCAACAACTGCAATCAAATGCTTCCGGTAACAGCAGATCAGTCTTTGGGACCACTGTGGAGAATTTTAGGCCCACTGTTCTCTACATAATTGTTTTAATTTAGTCACATTGGAGGATTTGTAAGACTAGGCCACTCCAAAATCTTAATTACATTTTTTTCAGCCATGTAGCGGTGGACTTACTCTTATGCTTCACATTGCTGTCCTGCTGCATAACCCAATTGGGCTCGAGTTTTAGATCACAGACTGATGACTGGACATTCTTCTTTAGTACTTTCTAGTAGATTAATTCATCTTTCTCCCAGTTATATGTTATGTATGTTAGTGAAGCAACAAAGCTTCACCTGATGTTCTTGTGAAGTTCTTAATGTGGAAAGTTTTATTTGCTTTATACCAGATGTAGCAGGACCCATGTCTTCCAAGAAGTTCCACTTTTGACTCATTTTGGGGGTAATCAAAGTGTTTTTTGGTGAATGCTAGAAAAACCTATGTTCATTTTTAAATGTTAGCAGTTGTTTTCGCCTTGCCTCTCACCCATGGGTAACATGTCTTTCTCATAGTAGAATTATGAACACTCACATTAATTGAGTTCAGAGAAACCTACAGCTCCTTAGATGATGTTCTTAGACTTCTCTTATACATTTTCTATGGATTCTTGGAGTAATTTTGGTTTTTATTTTTTGATTTACCACTGTTCCATGTTTGGTCCTCACATTTGGTTTTTATATTGGTTTGCTGGGCTCACAGAGCTTGAGTTATTTATTTATTTATTTATTTATTTATTTATTATGTTCACTTTCCTAAATGATATATTTTGATAATTTTCTTTCTCAGGTCTTCTGAAATTTTATTTAATCGAGGCATAGTGTGCTGTTTGCTGAGTTTACTCTGGTATTTTTCTGTTTCATACTGAATTTGTTTGAAGTTTTGCCAAAAAACAAAAACAGGGCAAATCCTTTTTTACGGCACTTTTTATGTGACCAGGCATTTTCTTTTCATACTGTGCATTTGACAGTATTGGTATGATCAGTAACAGCCATAATAGACCAGTTCTACTCAATACAAAGCATTAATTATTCTGATCATTTATTGTGAAAGCCCCAAGTGAGTCATGTGTTCGGTCACTTGAGAATATACTGATAAAAAATGTTTTTTTATTTTGCCAAATGTACATTTAAATTATTGTTGCTTAATGACACATCATCATAGTTCAAGGCAGCAGATGAATCTTGTATGGGAAAGAATAAACACTGGCCTGATATGGTGTATTTAACAGATGCTCTAAAAATCCTCATAGAAAATGTACGTAAAAAAAATTATTTGTGGTGAAGACCCTAATTAATTATGGATCATTTTGCATGGGTCAGACTATCAGCACAATTACAACAATAACAAAATATGCTTTCTTGTAGGCCAGAACAAAACAGCTGCTGTGAGTGACCTTAGGGGCAACATATACATATCCATATACATAAACTAAAATCATATGGAGCCTTTAGGTCCATTACTAATTAGCAATGCAGCATCCTTTTTGGATGATGTAATTGCATGGATTTACAGCAAATGCTTCTAGTAGTCCAAACATTTTTAAAAATATGTGTCATCCCCAGTGATTTTTTAAAAATTACACTACAGTTTCGGTAGTACTGACGTAGAAAAGATATTATAATAGATACTACCAGACAGAACAAAACATAGAAAATCTTTTAAGTCTCTGTTTACCTTGGGCATTCATCCAGGAATTCATTCATTATTTTCCACAGCCCTTTTGGGAATGAATTGTTCTCTAAGTAAGACAATATTTAGAGGACTACAGAATTTGGTTAGTTTGGTGCTCAAGTACAAACATTAATATCTAAAAATATTAAAATTAATGATGCACCAAAATCTCAGCCATTAAAATGTTTTGGTTGAAAATGTAGCTTTACCTCCTAAACAGAGAAAGAGAGGGGAAAAAAAATTCGCTCTCGATCCTCAGAATATAGTAAAACACCAAAGGAAAAAAGAAAAAGTTCCTGCGACCATGCTGAAGCTGTAGCCATGGTTTTTCTTTTCATTTAAATTGTGATTAACCTGCATTAAAAGTTCTGATAAGTAAAGGTGATGATACATAAAGGGTGACATACATTCAGTGGTGTCAATGCAGTCTACAAGTAAAGATGGGCTTGTCTTTATTCTTTAACAAAATAAAGGTTTAAAGAAATATTGGGTACATCCTATCCTGAGAAGCAGACGTGAATGTGTGGAGTTTCACTGGTTCAGGAGCTGAAATGCTCTCACAGCTGCTTTTAGATATACTTTAAGACATCAATGGATTAGTTTGAGGAGTTGTTGGAGATGCAGGCTCCACACTTGTAGATGCTAAGAAACAATGACTAGCTGAGTTAAGATGCATGTAAAAATATTAAGATAAGTAAGATTTCAAAAACTCTGGAGAGGAAAATAGTCCATGTGTGGTGGGCTTTAGGGCCATCGTCCCAGAAGAACCCCTTTACTCAAAGAGCGGCACATCACAGCCCAACTGAGGTTTGTATGTGAACATTTGAAAGGTAAAGATGAGTTTTGGAAGTCTGTGCTTTGGTCTGATGAGACTAAACTGCAACTGTTTGGGCACATGGATGTTGCTTATGTTTGGTGAAGAAAGGGAGAGGCTGTCAATCCTAGGAACACATTTCCCACAGTTAAACATGCAGAAAATGTCATCAGTCACTGCTGGGGAAACAGGAGAAAACCATATTGCAACCTCTTGCTTTTGATACTTGCATATAGTGTGACGTTTTCACAACCTTTGCCATGATTGTTTGAATGCAATCATTTACCTAAGAAAAAATATTGATAAATTGCAAAATAAAATAAATAAATAAATAAATAAAGTCTTACTGAAAATGTCCTTATATTTTGATCATAGAGCTAGGAACATATTTTTTGTGCAGTTAAAGGTAAAACCTTTGAACCTTTTGGAATTTTCTTGATTTCCACAAATTGCTTCAAAATCTGATCTTCATTCAAGTCATAATAAAAAAAAAGAATAAATAAGTAAATAAATACAATCCTATTGAACAAACAGCACTATTTTAAAGAAATAGATTAAGGTTATGAATGTGAAAAAAAGGTTAACTATGTTTAGTAACTAGTGGAACATCCTTTATTGGTTAACCTCAACCAAAGGCTTTCTGATCAAATATACAGAATAAATATTTTTCTTTCAGGTTAAAGTTTAAAATGCCACAGCATTTCAATAAGATCAGGACTCCATTTATCAACACATCAAGCATGCACGCCAAGTAATTATGCAAAAGTGTCTGATGCAGAGGTGCAGACTTAGATTCATAAAGCTTTTAATAGGGCTGAACAATTTATTGTTTTTATATCAAAATCGAGAGTGCATTGCATCTTAAATTATTCAACACTGACAAGTTTTATATAGGGGTCTTGAATAATAATAGTGAAATCTATTATTGCAGAAATTAAACACGTTACATATATCACCCAAGTCTCATGTCAGAAAAACAACTTTTTTTCAAAAAAAGAACCTCGGTGAAAAAGACCAATGTAAAGAAAACCACTGCATTTAAATTGCATTCAAAATACAGGTTTAAAAAATGCATATTGGAAATTTTCCTCAAATTGTTCAACTCTAGATTTTACTCATTACCAGTTAGACCGAGATTTCGATTTCCTAAGAATTACTTCTTTTTTAATTTCACACCTGTGAGAAGAAACAGTATTAAATGTACCTGTTAAATGTTGGGTAAGACAATAACACTCTTCTCCTCCTGATCACTTCTAAGCAGTTACATCTTACCCTAGTGACAACAGTGAGTAGTGATCTCTTGTGGTAAACATACAAATTACAGCCACACGAAAATCTGTGTGGTCAGAAAGCACTCGCAGATGAATTACAGTCACATCTGAATTTATGTCATCACAAAATGTCTCAGACTTCTCATGGGCACGTTTCATAGCTGCTCATTCAAATCACTAGAGACAGCTTATGACTTCTAACAGCTTCTCCTGCATCTCTGAAAGCCTCTTAGGTAACAAGAAAGAATTTCCATTAGATTGATCTTGATTACATACAAACACTGAGAAAAGTGAGACTGTACTGCATGTTCATAATGTTAAACTTTAAATCTGATTTCAGAAAATCTACTCAAACATATGGGTTCTCCTTCTTGACTTCATTACATTTCATGTTTATTCTTCAAAATTCTAAGTACAAAGCTCTCAAGACCTAAAGCAGAATTTCTGGGAAATTCCTGATGAATGTATAGTTTTCCCATTAGGGGGGAGATTCTTTTAAAAGTAGACATCCTAAAACTGGGCAGTGTTTGTGTACTGTCGTACACCATAGCCTTTTAATTCAAAGGACAATTTTTAAACAAATTGTTTATTAGCAAGCCACACATCTGAATATGATTGAACAAATGATGTTGCTACCAACCAAATAAAGATGTAGTACATGTGACTGAGCTGGAGTTTGAAATATTTGTCCAAACCTGTTGGGAACCCACAATTTTACACTGGTTTTGGTCAGGTTTGAATATAATTTTTCAAATATTTGGGTTGGGTTCCAAATTCACACTTGTGCATCAAGGTACACCAGGGCTACGCTCTTGAGCAAAACAGGAAAGATTAATTTGGGCAAATACAATTAAGTCTAAATGACTTTTGAATTTATATTTCATAGTCTGGTATGGAGTTTCCAAAGCAGTTTTAGCACACTTCAACTTATTTGCTTGGTACTTAGACACACAGTGTATTTAAATTACTAAACCTTTTGAAAAATTTTCCACAGAAAAAACTGTTCACAGAGCGTGCATTTAATGTACAGTGCAAGCAACCATGTTGCAGCATGTCTTTTGGACTGAGCCTTTTCCTACAGTGTGAGAGCGTGAGAAATTTAAGTTTTTGCCTTTCATGGTGGATGAATGAAATGCGCTGCATGGTTTGTCACCAAAGAACATTTACAAAATCACAGTGTATGTCTGGTTTTAAAGTAGCTTATGCTTCAACAAAACAAATATTCTATTATCCCCTGAAAGAAACAGTTAACACGACACAATGCATTATAAGTGTGTGCTGTTTCAGGCTAAATTTTTTGCAGGGTTGGAAGGGAATTTATTAATTTTTTAATTAATACCCAATTTGGCATTTTCTGCTGATATTGGCCAAATGCAAACTGCATTACAATCATCTTGTAGACTTGTTTCAGGTCTGCAAAGTCCACCACAGCACGGCCAGGTTGCATGCTGAATGCAGTGGGCATATAAAACACCGT
Source organism: Arnoldichthys spilopterus (assembly GCA_037974385.1). Lineage (NCBI taxonomy): Eukaryota > Metazoa > Chordata > Actinopteri > Characiformes > Lepidarchidae > Arnoldichthys > Arnoldichthys spilopterus. The sequence goes on along the minus strand of JBBPDA010000132.1, from coordinate 3,234,702 downwards.
AACTGGGTGTTTTCTAATGACAGTACAGAAAAATAAATTGTGTTTTTCTGGACTTCCTAGAAGTGATAATCACAAAGCTTCTGTACAGAATGGGGCACACGATCACAGTGCTCAAAGCTTTAAGCTCACTGTGAACTGCTTACTACCTAGCATGCACAAAAGTGCAAAAATCTAATTTTAGTGAGAGTTCAGGCCATTATCTTTCTCACATGCTGGAGCTATTATGGTATTATCTTTGGAAAAAAAACTATATGACAATATGCCTAGACATCTATCTATAAAAGACAGTGGCATCTGGCCACCAAACTCATAGCTGATAATGACTACATTAAAGACCACTTTGGGGTGAAAGTTCTGCCCTAGTAGAGTAATGTATTAGCTGAGAAAAGCAATCATTAGGATAGCATGTTCAGCTCAGTTTGTTCTAGAGAAAGAAAGGAAAAAAAAAAACCTACAGGAATGTCATAGCCTTTGACCTTGTACTGTGCATTGCTATGTTTTCCAGCAGACTACACACCACTCCAATGCCTCACAGTGTTTTGTGTTCATAATACTTATGGAAAACATCCATGCCTGTAAAACCTATAGAAGTACATAAATAAAAATGAGCAAACTGTGCAAAGTATATTTGCACTTTATGCCTCATTACTAAGCATACCTGAGCCAAACTTGTATACCCATCTGATGCAACAACTTGCTTAATAGTACAGACCTGTTAACTTCTCTACTTATCTTGTATCTTGGGTATCTATGATGCATGAAAGTGTTATTCTACATGTTAAGGAGAATTCATTAAAAAATACAAATATAATGGAAACAGACAAATGCATGAGGCATCAATATTTCATACTTTTCCCCATCTCACTTCCTTTCTTTCAGCCTTTGTCTTTCACTCACAAATCATCAAACACAATTTTCTCCTGACTCGCTTATGTCCTTTGGCACACAGAATATAAAGTGACACACAGAGACACTTTGAAGGTCTCCTTCCTTAAAAGCCAATGTTTACAGAACACTTCAGCCTTGGCCAGAGATTTCCTGTTAAAGTAAATGAGTAATGAGCAAGATCTCTTAAAAAAAACCCCCATATATTATAAATGCTGTTGCTAGTTTTTATATCAACACTAAGTCTGCACTAGGTGGGACTTTGGATCAGAATTTACTATTGACAAAGCAATTACTTTAAGCTTTAATATAATTTGTTATATAAACCTTGATATCCTGACCTATACATCTCTGTTTGAAACAGAGACATGATATAACTTTACCTTTTCTGATATTGAAACCTTGCATATCAGCTGATACTTACGCCAATCAAAAAATGACTAAGCTCTTAAATGGGCTAATTTAAATAAAGAATTTTAATTCTGAGCATCAAAAATGGACTAACTACTCACTTTACCTCACAGGAAATAATTTGGATCAGATTTATTTTTAATTAATTTAATTTTTTTAAATAGCTGAGCATTTTCTGGAATCAGAACATGAAACATTATCAAGTATTTGTTACAGAAAATCTGGATAAGTTTGCAGCCTTACATGTGTTCATTCTCATTCATGTAAGAGTGCGTCTATCTGTCCGCGTTTTGCATTTCTGCATATATTTAACATTTACTTGTCAGCTTGCCTGACATTTCCTTGCCTTGCCCAAACATTATCCTTTTATTACATTTGCTATTCGGTTGCTAGTTCACTTTTTTGTCTGTTACATTTCCAGTGATGCTTCTGTTTATCTACCTGTGCCTGCTCTAGTTATTATATAAAGCCATTATGATCATTGAGGATTATGTCTGGCTTCGGCCTCCTCTATGACGCACTGCAGGGGAAAATATGTCCTGCTTTTGGAAACCTCTAGAAATCTATAAAAACTAAGCTGCCAATCTCACAAACATTCTTAGCTTGTGTGCAAAAATGGAAAATCCTTAAGGCCAGAAGACAATGACAAGCTGAATCTGTTATTTTTAAGAAGAAGAAAAAGAAGAAGCATTCTATAAAAGAAAGACTAGGAAGGAAGGTATGGACCAGAAAAAGACAAGTTATACATTATGATAACCTACATAAGCCACATGTCTATAATAATAAAAATGCTGAAAAGTAGTGAACCCCATGGATATATTAGTACTGAGACAGGCTAGCCCCCCAAAAAGCATTTTACAGGCTTTGAATATTACTTTGTATTTCTTACAGAACACTCAATCACTCTCAAAAAATATGATTTTTTAAAAATCAACCTTAATTTTAAGTATTTTACTGCAGTTCAGAAAACATCCAGCAGATTGCAATCATTTATCAATGGCTGTGCATTGTATGCTACTTTAGAAGCCGAAATTGTAGCCACTCGTTTAAATACAGCCATGTAGATGAATAAATATGTACTGAATTATTAAAACTATTGTTTAATTTGTCAGAATTTTAGTTTATTTCAGTCGTTTGCTTTATTTATTATATCAAGTTACTTAATATGGATAGTCTGCATGTAAAGCAACAATGAGTGCATTATTTAGGCCAAGCTAAGAGGTTTTTGGAGCTACAGACCTGTCTGAATGTAAGGAGGACCACACTGGAATTAGTGAAAGAACCCTCATCCACTGCCAGAACTAACCACAATGAACAGGCCTGAATTTCTGGCTTTATTGTTGCCCTCACCAAAAGGCAAGTAGCACCATTATACCTACATATTTGAGATTTATCATCAAACTAGACATCCTTCATACAAACCTAACTTTATTTTCGCACTGAGCATTTTTCTTGTCATTTGATATTCCTTTTTTTATCAGGCATCTCTGTTGTTTAAGTTTCAGTGGGTGCATGAAAAGCAGTTTTCCCACTATCTTCCCAACATTTTTCATATAGTAAATCATTGTGTAGTAGTTTAGACAACACATTTTGTGGCTTGGGAAAATAAATGTTTAAATATTAAACAGAGAACTGAAAACCAGCCCTAGTACTAAATAATAAGCTAAACAATAAGATTAAAATATGCCTTTATTATATTAAAAATAAATAAAAATACTGCATGATCATTAAAGGCTGACCAAAATGTTTGGTTATGGTAATGCCTTTATTCATCAAAACAGCCATAGAAACTGAGCTAGAATTGTGATTGGTCAAAATGCCTTGACTAGTTATAGAGTTATTTGCATATTGAAAAAACTCAATATAATGGTTAACAAATAATATACTGTATGTGGCTGTGGTTGACATTCTTTTATAGCCTAAAACAGATTAATTTGGAGTTCGAAGATAGGGGGAAAAAAAACTTGGTTAGTGATTTTGAACAAGGCTTTCACTTAGCAACTCTCTCCGAAGTTCCACACCATACCTCCAAGTACACCCAACACCTATCTGGAGAGACCAACAGCAGGTCCAAGAGATGCTGTATAAAACCCGGCATGAAGATGAGTTGTGGTGGAACATTCTCTGCTAACTTTCAAGCTAACTTTTAGGAATACTGCCACCATGCAGAAGTTGTTGCATATGTGGATTATATCTGTGATTCTGTTTCTACATCACTTCATTTATAAGCATGTTAAAAGCTCAACAAGACCAATTCATTTGAAATAAACATTACAAATAAGATTACAAAAGTAATATTCTAACCTTCAGATAAATTGCAGACAAATTACTGACACCTCAGCTATGGGATTTTCCACGAGGTATCTCATGCTTTTATTTTTACGCTGTAACTGCCTGTATGCATCAATAGGGCTACACAATATGGACAAAATATTAAAATTATGATTATACTGTTACATATTGAGATTGCAATGCAATCAGTATGTGTTTTTAAAGCTTCAAAATGTGCATTCACTTCCCATTCCATAGAGTCAATATATGGAAAAGGCCAGTTTTTAAATCATAGTTTTTGTGATGTCATAGAACCAACATATTTACATTTATCTCTCCATTTAGCCTATAGCAATTTTGCCACTAAACATGTAAGTTCTAAGAAGTTCTGTAATAAGTTAGAAGCTCATTTGCATATTGCAGCCATCTACCATATCAGTATTGCAGAGACCAATATTACAATTAACAGATTAATAAGCATAAGTGTCAAAATGTATCATTTACTCCCCCATACATGACTCCCAGTGGAGGTATTCACAAACATTGTTTTGCCAAAATAAAGCAGAGGGTGGTGCATAAATATTAAACCTGAAAATGGGCACACACCTGTTCAAGTTTTCCCGGCAATACAAGCACTGGGCTTCTGGCACCAGCATTTGTTTAGCTAATGTTTGAGAAGAGAATCAGTAGCCTGATGTTGACTGATTACCCGAGATGTCCCTGGGCTAAATGCCAGATGTAGCCTCTATTATTAGTGGTTCTCATAAGTCAAGTAACCAGTCTAAAACACAACTTTAAAAATAATTATTTTACTGAAATTAATAACGTCTTTGGTGTTGCTCACTAGAATATTATTCTAGTATTAGAAGTAATATCTACATTATTATCATATATGGAAAGAAATACTGTCGAGCATGAGAAAAAATCTATCTATCTATCTATCGATTCTATCAAGTTATTAGAAAGCAGTTATTGCATTTTTACATTATTGCACTACACCGTTGCTTGTGTATAAGTCATGCTTTTATGTGAGACTACACCCAATCAACTGACTGACTTATACATTAATTCAGTACACATTGCAAAGGTATACTGCATGCATTCTGTATGGCTTTACTGCAGTCACATACTATAATAATTTAAGTATGTTCAATTTATGTAAACTGTCAACATTCGTTTTTTTTTTTTTTGTTTCAGTTTTTTGCCCAGTGTGTATAGAATTTTGCCAAGTATTTTCATTTTCATGCATTAATATAAGTTTTAAAGTGCTTGATGACTTGGGCCTGCAGTATGCATGATGCTAACCAGTAAATTATTAAGCTTATGCTATTTACTTACTTTATGCTAGACTAAAGATGCAAACATTAGGCATCAAAAGTCTTTTGGCTGACAGATTATACATTATATGTCATACATTATTGATGGAACTACCACTGCAAGCTTTCGTCAATCAATGCAAGCTATGTTTTGCATCTGAATAAATTCATACTTACTGGTGACGTAATTAGTGAATAGTTCAACACACATCACATAGTCATAGTTTCACAGACTGAGAAATGGCTGAAGGGATTTGGTCCTACAGAATTGGAAAAGGGGGAGATGAACAAAGACTAATGAGACACTGCTGCTGCACCAAGACCATGCTGAGTCTACTCTAGTGTAGAGGATGTTCTGGGAACATCTGGAAGCCTTTCAAGACATCTGTCTTCATATGTGCCAGTGAAGTATACTCTCGGTCCAATTTAAAAAAGAGCTCCTTCTCATTCTTCTTCTGTCTGCAGCTGTGGCTTAGCATCTTATCAGATATATCAAGACATGTGTATGACTGCATGAATTCAACAAACCCAACAAAACAAAGTCTACAAAAAGTCTAGTTATCATCTATAAGTACAACCCCAAATCAGAAAAAAGTGGAGACGGTATGGAAAACGCAAATAAAAAAAGAAAGTAGTGATTTCTCTGTATTGCATTGCAGATAATATATATGTCATGTTTCATAAATGTACATCCTTTTCTGTCATTCAGACCTGCAACACATTCCAAAAAAAGTTGGGACAGGAGCAATTTAGGGCTAGTAATGAGGTAAATCGGTTAAATAATGATGTGATTTGAAACAGGTGATGTCAACAGGTGATTGTAATTATGATTTGGTACAAAAGCAGCATCCAAGAAAAGCATCCAGAGCAAAGATGGGCAGAGGATCGCCAATTTGCCCACAAATACGTGAGAAAATTATTGAAATTTTTAAAAACAATGTTCCTCAAAGAAAGACAGGAAAAGATTTGGAAATTTCACCTTCAACAGTGCATAACAGAATAAAAATTTTCAAGAAAACTGGAGGAATTTCAGTGCGTAAAGAACAAGGGCGCAAGACTAAGCTGAACAACCGTGATCTCCGATCCCTCAAGCGGCACTGCATCAAGAATCGTCAATCATCTATAAGCGATATCCCCACATGGGCTCAGGACTTTGGCAAACCTTTGTCAAGTACCACAATATGTAGTTACATCCACAAATGCCAGTTAAAACTGTACGGTTCCAAAAGGAAGCCCTAGGTTAACAGTCCAAAAATGTCCAAAAGTCTAACTTCTCTGAGCTCTGAGGCATCTGGAATGGACCATCACACAGTGGAACCATGTACTGTGGTCAGATGAATCAGTATTGCAGATATTTTTTGGGAGAAATGGATGCTGTGTGCTCTGCACCAAAGAAGAAAAGGATCATCCAGACTGTTACCAGCAACAAGTCCAAAAGCCAGGGTCTGTCATGGTATGGGGTTG
>JBBPDA010000132.1:3199031-3209371 GCA_037974385.1 Arnoldichthys spilopterus | reverse complement strand
ATTTTTGTGACCATTTTGAGTTTTTCTTTCATTGACTGAAGGGTACCAACAATTTTGTCCATGTGTGTACATAGTTAAGGAAAATTGGCAGAACATTCTTTAACCGTTTTACTGCGTGGCTCTTCCACAGTTTTTGTACTATATCATTAACTTTCATTATTTACAACTCAACATGGAAAGCTTGAACCTTAGATATATAGCAAAAAAGGAGGGGAGGGAAAATGACAGGGGTATAAAGCAAGCTGGCAGATGCAAGATGTAAAACACACTGTCACCAATCAAGTAAGTCAAAACTAGACCTAATAAGTATCATTTTACTTTTAATTTTACTATTTAGACCTTTCAGGGCTTTGAGGGTGAATATCAACTCAAACATGTCTTGGTGAAGCAACTCCAATTGGAAAATTTAACTTTTGCTTTAAGAAATGTAACACCTACAGATACACACACACACACCATATAATTTAAATAACTAGTGAATTTACACATTGACTAATATATAATGTCTATATAACTAGTACATATTTTATAGAACTGGTGAAAAATGCTGTAGATGTTACCTGAGTGGGTTCTGGTGTACACCCCAGCCCTGAACTCTCTTGCTGGGTCACTCATTTATATCACTGGATGAGCAGAAATGGGCGGTTAAGACAGGTCTCAGTATGGGATTCTGGACAGTGTTCACTTGCTGTTACTGTTGACTGGGTGGCTGAATCGGAAGGTTTTGAGTTGCATGAACTGACATTTAGTTCACGTTCTTCGTGGCATCTGGGTCTGTACACAATACAACAACATTTAAAAACAATGTGAGATCCAAAAGGCAGCCAATATAAGCCTATGAATGTGGTTGTCCACACACAGAACAGCTCCAAGTCAAATGGCTTAATACCAGAGACAACAGATTGATAGAGAGGCTGCTCTGCACATTATTTATACAGTTTGCTGGTTACAACAAAGCTCTTGTGAGCCATTTTGGGAGATTTTTGCCGCCACAGGGCCCATTTGTTTGTACAGCAGCAGGCTATTGCAGCACTTATGAGCCCGTTATTTATAACAATCTCTTCTATGCCATTAACATTTTCATGTTTACTACAAAGGCTTGTAGATATGAGAAGAGAAATAAAATTATGCTGGTTAATGTGCTTCCACAGGAAATGACGGTCTTAGCTTGAATAAATGAGGTAGTTCACAAGTCAGGAGACATTACTTCAACCATAGGCCTTTTTTAAATGTTCTTTTAGCATGGGTGTGGGACACTAGGTTGGCAGGGAGCGACAAACTGCCAAGTGTTTGAAAGCAGAACAACCGCAACATGACGAGAGAAAGGAGGTGGGTCACCTCGCCAGACCAAGCCTTAAAGACTCAAACTCTGCAGATTCAAAAAGAAAAAGGATAAATATATAAATAGAAATGTAGCTGATTTGCTTTTGGCACAAACAGTGCACAATATTCATAGATTTGCAATTTATGCAATTTATTTTGCATTTCGTGGTGTGCCAGTGCACAACATTCATATCTAAATCTTTCTACAGCACAATATCCGACAGCAATAAACTTGCGTCTGATGGACAAAGGACAAAGCAGATGATGTTCTCCAAAATTAATGACATTATCCTTGAAGACTCATGACCTGCTGGCTGAAATCACGCCACAGATAAAATAACTCCAGTTATACGCCACCGCTCAGTTCCCAGGCTACTTATTTCAACAGCAATGTTTTACCAATAATCTTCTTTCATTTATAAGCCTATTAAACATTTAGAGTGTAAACAGACCACCCTCAGAATATGATGAACAATGTTTCCAAGTAAGGTAGAGGGCCAGGCCCCAGCACACAGGCTACTATTTGTATAAGATTTTTCCAATTAGTCATCAATTTCATGTATAGACCTTTTAAATCTTAAATACCGTGACCAGAGCAGACCACACTTATACTGATACTGCAGAACAAATGAGCTGAAAAAAACATCATGCCAAGCTTCTCCTAGTGTCCGGCCCTACAATCACCTGTCTGAGAGGACGGACTTAACACACATTCACAGGCGTGATTTCACAGAAGCAGCTGCACCAAACGGCCAAACAGCAGAAAAAAAACAAAATTCTCCCTCCAATTCGTAAACCGGACCCGAAAGCATGCGGTGTTGTACTGAGGCAATGGGGGGGGGGGATAAGGAGCGATGCGCTACGTGCCTGTGGCATCCCCGGTTCTGCAGCCTGCACGGCGGTCCTCCGGGCCATTTGCACGGCATTCGGAGCGGCCAGCGCCGTTACATAACGCGCACACAGGCAACTAGCAGCGTGGCGTCCGCTCGCTATTACTGCTATTCACAGGCTCGTAGCGTTGCACGACGATAGCTCCTGTCCGATTCTGCAGTATGTCAGGGGATATATATATATTTAAATATATCTATTTCAGAAATAGCCTGAGCCCCAATGATACATCTAGGTTCTTAGCGTCCATATGCCTGTGCGTTGATGTTGTGCCATATAGGAGGACGAGTGTAGTTATGTAATTTCGGGGCTTTATCGATATCGTGTTGCACCGTTTCTTCGTACAGACCGAGAAAAGGGAGCCGTGGCATCACCCGCACCAGCAGTCCGTCGCCTTACATAACAGCGTGTGTGCGCGTCCGTGTTTGTGTGTGTCTACCATATTCCAAAGCAGGCTCAACACTGTTACAGTGACTGTGTGCGTGTGGCTGCATGTCCCGACGGGCGGGCTAACATTACATCCTATGTGGCTCAAGTCCTTCGCGCGCCACTTCAAAGCACAAGACAAATCTTAGCATTCCCAGTATTCCCGAATGAATGTCGCTTAGCATTCCAGCGCATCGGCGCTCTCCTCCTCCTCATATGTGGGCTGCTGCTGCCGCTGCCACATTCCACCGGGGCAATAACGGCGGATTGAAAAGGCTCGGGAGGGGGAAAAGCGGCCGCATTTACAGCCGCATTCGGGTTGGAAAATCGATGGTGAGAAGAAAGGAAAGGAGACGATATGAGCGCGTTTACAGCTACATTTCGCACGTTCGACCTCTGCGATGCGGCCAGGCGGAACACGCCAAGCAAAGGGCGCCTTTGACGGCAACGTCAGCCGTGTCCGAGCTCTAATGTCACCGCGTATGCGGCAAAGGTTCCAGAACGGTGCTGTTAAAAAGTGTGGACGAACACATGAGCACTCGGCGTATTCTGGAAAGGGAGACATTTTTGGACGTGGCAAAACTAAACAGGGTAAGGCTAACGCTGCGTTAAAGGCGAGAGGAGGCTGAAGCCTCCCTCCTCCCCAAGAGACTGAGAGACTCACAGTCTTCTAACGCACCGAGCCGCGCTGTCTCCCGTCAAATGCTTACAAACGCTCAAAAAAAGAAAATCGACCCCAAACTGGAGGCCAGCGACGGCGCCCGCATGACGACTTGTCAACATGAGGGCTGAAATAGGCTCCTCGCTGACCAACTCCAGCTCCTTGTTCGAATTTCCCGTTCCACCTTAAAAGCGCTGCAGCCAACTTCAGCTTCGCCTTGACAGCTGGAAGACGGGCTTGACCGGAGCTTACATAAATCGTGCGCGTTAAAGGACGGCACCAGGCTGGAAAAGGAGACAGAGAAAGACAGAGGCTCTGACTCACTCACCGCGTCCATCTCTCTCGGCGTTAGCATGAACACACAGCCGGTGGAGGCGTCCGCGCCTGGCGGTATACTCCTTTATCGAGGGGGCGGTGTGTATGGTGTTTTTTGTTGCAGGCATCGAGGACAAGGGGACGGAGGGCCAGAAAAAAAACGGTACCGCTCTCTCCCTTGCTTCCCTCCCCGTCGTTTTCTCCCAGCCTGAGCCTCCCCCCACTACACAGATACACATGCACACACTGGGTCTCAGGGTTCTTGCTGCTCAGAGCGCCGCCTAGAGTCCGCATTCAGATTGGCAGCCCTTGCCCTCTTGACAAGCTTCTTCACCTGTCCATTTTCCTCTTTGTGTATTTGAAGTGGAAAGCCCCAGCACGGGGAAAAAAGTCTGAATATTGTCAAAGTCTGTTATAAAACTGCAGTTATTGAGATTATTCTGACAAAAGGAGCACCAAATGGGTTTCTTTCCCCATTTCTGGCCCATTAGCTTGTGATATAGCCCCTTTGCTTGCACCACCACAGCCACATGCTTTAGTGGCCAATAAAACCCAGTGCACTTTGCGTGTGACTCATGGAGTTTCCAAGTAGCTGAACGACATGGGGCATGACAGAGGATCCAAACGACAAAGGCCATACACTAACAATATTGTTAGAACACTGGAGAAGTAGCCCAATATTAGGTTAATGCAGCAATGCACTTGCCCCACCTACCTTTGTGGTTAAGGCCTGTGGCAGCTGTGTTAGGGGTGCCATATAAAGTGGTGTCGAGTAACCAGGTAACCCTTCATACAGAAACCTGAGGCCCACTGTACAGTCTACTCAAATGTAATGATCATGACCTGCTAAAGCTGCAGCAGGAAGAACCAGTTTCCAGATCAACCAATACTACTTGGCTCTGCATGTACTGCAGTATTTTAGAACCTCTGACCTTTTTTTAAATTTGCATTATGGACTTGTAAATTTACACCAAAGGCAAATTATATTTAGCTGTGTCTCAATGTTCGGTTTTCTTTTCAAAAGCCCCTTGATATACAATGCTGGCAGTACGCAATCATGGTCTGGTAGCTACTGTATTAACAGTTCCAGGAACACAGCAACAAAAAGGATATCACATTGTTATAGCAACCTGAGCACAAACTTAAGCAAAGTTTGCAGGATCATATAACACTTTCTAAAACAGTTCCATAAACATGTCATATTTAAATGCTCCAACTGCTCCAGCACTGACATGTTTGAGGGGACTTCTAGGTCAAACGATCACTAGTCTGACAACACAAAAGTGTTCTGCTGCAAGATAGGCTTTTCGCTGAGATAAGTTGGCCTTGTTGCTGCAAGGTGGTCAATGTGATAGTAGTTTAAACAAACTATTTGGTCGATAGGTGGGGTTATGAGCGAAGGGGAAGGTGCATGACGCTATGTAAACTGCTGAGGAAAACCAAAAGCAAGACTAAGAAGGAACTCTTTTCAGTAGTGTAAATGGGATCTCAATGTGACAATGTAATTTGCTTGTTTGATTGCTGCTGATGTGTCTGAATCAGGCTGGTGGTATGCTAAGGATTAAATTATTGCAAGTATTGAAGGAATATGCAGGAATAGGAACTTCATGAATCATGAAAGTAAAATTGTGTAAGTAGTGATATGAGGGGGAACAGGCCCTACCACCACCACATGACACCCTCCCTATAAAGAGAAGTCTGACAGAATTTAAATTTTTTTGCAAATAAAGGCTTGAAAGCACACCTGCTTTTTAAGAAATGTGAAAGGTTTCTACCTCAAGCATAGCACATCTCATAAAGAATAGAAGAAAGGTTCTAAACAAACAATTTTTCACACAAATTGCTTTGCAAATTGATGCTATTTCACTAGACATTTGGTCATTCATAATGCCATCACAGAGGAACGTTTAAAATGGATAACTTTATTATATTAGCATGTCAGGATGTTAAAAGTGTGTGAAAAGGTCTGGTCTTATATGTGTGCTGCTCTGTGGGGCCAGTTGTTGCTTTACCGTGGAACAGCAAAGCGAAACACTAAAAGGGTAAAGTAAATACAGGACTATTTATCTAATGTTCAGCTGACAAATGGGTCTGGATAGGCTGCCAGATCTTTGCCCTTCATAGGTTCCCTGTTGCCTTAAGGTAGGGTTGAGGAACTTGTGCTTCTAGTTGTATGAGGTTAGTAATTCAGTCAGTGAGTTTAGTCATTCATTTTATCATTGTACTAGAATTTGTATAGCTACAATATAAAAAATACTTATAAAATGCATATAAGTAAGTAAAAACTTAAGCTATGACACTTGGATTCTGATTGTAAATTAAAGGTGGGCAATATGGCAAATATATAATATCAAAATGATTACAATATGCACAGTGATATTTGTCTTTATGAACAATTTAGAATAGGCAAAAGCAAAATGGCAATGCCACATTTAAAACACTACAAAGAGAATGTTTTTGTAATTCATCATTTACAAAAAATAAACTATCAAACAAATGGTAAAATAATGAACTAAATTAGATAATGGCAATATGGCATAGACGACTAATTAGCTATGTTCCTGTGTAGTTTGTGCAGTTGTTGTTTACAAGCACACTGTAATTAGTCTAAATTCTTTTTAAAAGACATAGTACTCTGAAAGGCCTCCTTTCTTCTTGATTTCTAAATTTCAAAACAGTCTTTCATTGGGATGGGTTGGCCTCCTGTCCTGGGTGTACCCCACCTTGGGCCTGCAATCAGCTGGGATTGGCTCCAGCTTCCCCGTGACCCAAAATGGTAGAAGCGGTTTGGAAAATGAATGAATGAAGTTATTCAAATTTTTAAAAACTAGAAGAAAACATATTTAACATAAAATCAAACAGACTCCTTAACAACCACATCAAAGTGTTTTCAGTATTTAGTGTGTTCATCCTTTGCCTTTATTATAGCATCCATTTTTTTCTGTTTCTGGTTTTCAGTTTTTCAGAATACTATGCAGATACATTTTTTCCTTGCTTCTTGTAAACATTCCCAAAATCCAAATGTTAGTTAGTTGAATGTTGTACTTTACGCTTCTCAGTAATACCAAATACAAACCCCATTTTTGTTGGGAATTTTCAAGAAAACATTGTTAGGCACTTCAAATGGAACACTTCTCAATGCACAATTGCAGAGTATTTAGGTCATTCAGCATCTGCAGTACATAATATTGTGAAAAGATTAAAAGAATTCAGAGATCTTTCATTGTGTAAAGGGCAAAGTTTTGAACCACTGTAAATGTGCATAATCTTTTTGACCTCAGGTATCACTGCCTTAGAAACTGTCATGCTACTGTGACAAATCTAGCCATCTGAGTTCTGGAGTTCCAGACCTCATTAGAAAATTGTAAGTTAGTTCAAAAAGAGCATTTCTCAAGGCAACATTACAAAGAATCTGTATTTCACCATCTACAGTACACAATCCTGTTAAAAAAATAACAGAATCTGGAGAAATCTCAATATGTGTATGGCAAGGCTGGAGGCCATTGTTAAAAGTGTGTGACCTTTGAGCTCTCAGATAGCTTTGCATGAGAAAGCATCATGATGCTGTGGTAAATATAGCCACCTAAAATAAATATATTTATATATTTATAGATGTTGAAACCATCTGCTTGCCCCAGATAAGGAAAGTGTTCAGAATTCCTCCTGAAAGAAACTGGGTAAAAACACTTCAAACTAACAGAAAGGCTTATCCCAAACACTCTGGGAATAAAACAGAATGTGGAACCTTTTTGGAAGATAGGGATAATGTTACATCTGGCCAAGACCATCAGTAGTGATGGAGTGAGGATGCTTTGCTGCTTTGGGGAATTTGCCGTATTTGACCTATCAATTCTGTTCTCTATATAGAGAACCAGAAAGTCCTTCAGGTGAATGTCTAGTCATCAGTCCACCATAAAACAATGGCACAATAGAAATGTAGGTTTGATAGTGATAGTGTCACAGTCCTGGCATTGAAAAGCTTTGGCAGGACCTTAAATGACCATTTCATGCTGCGTGATATGACTGACTAAAAGAAATTCTGCAAAGATTCCTCCACAGTGACATGAAAGCTGATCTGCTGTTATAGGAAATATTGGTGGTTAATTATGCATGGGTGATATACTTAGGTGTTGCAGAAATAAATCAAATGATTATTTAAAACTGTCCATTGTTCTCTTTGTCTTATATTACTTTTTCTATCTTAAACCAGGATCTGAGGATCAGAAAACATTTAATGTAACAAATGTGCAAAAATAGAGGAAATCAGGGGCAAATGTTTTTCATTCCATTGTAAGGCAGATAATATATGTGGATTTTTGCCCGTGTAAAAGTGTCTTTTTGAAGAGCAACAAAGTGTTACTTACCCCAGATGGAGCTGATCACCAAAGACATGTTTGACATTCCAATTTGCTTCTTTATGTCAGAACAGGAGTTGTAAGTTCAATGTTGCTAACGAAGTCAATAATCATTCAAATCACTTCCATAAACACGTCCTCAAAACTTTATGGTGCACACTTGTCGATATGTTTTAACACAGAGTATGACCTACAGTGAGCTATAAAAATGAACAAAATTTTTATCAGATTTTTCCTTATTTATGACTGACTCTGTCCTAAACTGCTTTGATGAGCTGTTTGCAGTCTGAGCAGGTTGGGAAGGGTTTTAAGGGAGAAATAATTAGATTATTAACATGCAGTATTTGTTAGCAATGTTAGCACCAGTTGTAAACTAATAAAGCAAAATTTGGACACATAGCATGCCTTAGCTGATTGACATCTGGGTTAGAGGAATATGGGGTAAATTAGATGTTTACATAAATTTGATTGAAGTAGGTTAGGTTTTGTGTCATTTTCTGTTAAATATATGTTTTAATGATTATTTACTGGATATAATATAATCAGTCTCTTGCTTCTGCTTTGTACTGTTTTAAGTGTTGAAGAAGTATTGACGATGCATCCCAAAAGGACATCTTGATGTAATTTATCACAATATTTACAATGTGTCATCATATTGAGCCCTCATCTTACAATAACTGTTAGATGTGTAATTATGCTGTTTCTCAAAATACTGAACACACCTCATCTTGATGCTACATCAAGCAGTCTTTTTGAAAAGAAAAAAAGAAGCAGCAAAAGCCAAGGTATCTAACTGTACCATGTTTACAAGGTCATATATAAGTTGCCTCTGGAAAACATCCCGCTGTCTCACAGACTTATAAAATCTCAACCGTCACCAACACTGAGCACCTTGTCACTGCCTGCCAGACAATCCCCTCACCAGACAAGTTTTGGGGTTGATGATTAGAGGCTGTCAGAATAGTTCACAATCTGATGACTGACAGGCATGGGAATATTACTGTCAAACTGAAGGGGATGTGCCTGAGTATTAAACAGACAGTAAGTTATTTTACACATTCACACATCTCTGGACTTTTCACCAGTTACAGCAGCAACCTTCTTATTCAAGCCACATTTTATAATATTTATTGATGGAGTGAAAGCCCTCCTGTCAGACTAGAAACTGAAAAAAGTGGAGACTACAAAAATAGACCACATCTAAACAAATCTTCATGTGACTTCAATACTGAAACAAATCTTCAATATTTCCCATTGTACAATTGAAAATTATATGAAGGATAGGCCTCTGAACAGGCGTCATTCTGTTCAGTTCATGCCCACATTAGGAACTCCTAATATGAGTCTAAGCTGGTTTTCCCCATGAGGATAAATTAATCGTATTTTAGGTTACTGCCAGAAATAAAGAAGACACAATGACCATTGAGGAAAAAATGTACACATACAAACCTCTCACAGGGTGATTTAGCAGAGACTTTCCTTTTCCCAAAAAGAACACCAGCTTAGACATACAGTTCTTATTACTGGAATGACACCAATTACAGAAAAACACACCATTTCTGAGGTCTGTTTTCTTATACTACAAATGAATGACTAAATATATTGAGATATGAATGGAAAAATCCAGCGCTTTTAGAAATTTGGAAAAGATTCATTGAGCCAAGTTTTGAGAGTGGTCTTTTATCTAATATTTATTAGGATTGTCAAAATTAAATCAATTTAACCAGATTATAAATCACTGATTAAAATGTACAGTGATGCTTGAAAGTTTATTTATATATATATATATATAATATTTTTATATGAATGTGATCTCATAATTTTCAAACAAGTCCTGGAAGTAGATGAAGAAAAACTAGTTAACCCTTTAATGGCCACACCAAAAAAAGCAATGGAAATTAAAATATTTGTATTTTGTATTATTTAGAGCAATAAAAAAAATTATGTTAAATTCATTTATTTAAATGTTTATTTAAATGTTTATTTATCATTTTGAAATATAGACCAAGACAAACAGTCAATATCTGACTTTTTCATAAAATTCTAAATATATAAATGAGTAAATATTGAATAAAATCTTCTTAAAACTTCCATAAAACGTCCTCAAATGTGTGTTAGTGCAACAGATCCACCCACAACTAGCATGCCTTTGTCTAATGTCCGGTGAGGAACCTCACTAAAAAGATCTACTTATTAAAGACATTAAATCCAGTGGATATTTTGACCAAAACTGACCTAAATCAAGTGGTAAAGTTGGAACAGTAAGGTTGTTTTAAGATAAAAGAAATTAACTTCAGTGAAAGTGACTCTTTGTCATTGTGAACACACTCAAGCGCCACAACGAAATGTGACCTCTGCATTTAACCCATCAC
>JBBPDA010000132.1:3183063-3198931 GCA_037974385.1 Arnoldichthys spilopterus | reverse complement strand
GCCCGGGCCAGGATTTGAACCTGCGACCTTCAGGTCCCAAAGGCAGTGTCCTAACCACTAGGCCACCACTGCCCAAAACTGCAGATTTTGATAAGATGTGCTCAATCAAATAATTGACCAGAACAATAAAGGATTAAATAAATGAAACACAAATTACGATTTTAAGTCATGTATATATTGACAACAAAAACCCAATAACATAGCTGTGTGAGACAAAAGTAAGTGAATTATAGTAAGTAGAGTAAGTGTGCTCTCAGTATTTGGTGTGACCCCATTGTGCAGCAATAACTGCATCTACAATTTTGCAGTAACTGTTGATCCTTTACTGATTCAGAAGAACTTTAACCCTTTCCTCCATACAGAACAGCTTTACATCTTGGATGTTGGTGGGTTTCCTCACATGTACTGCTTGCTTTACGTCTTTCCACAACATTTCAACTATACATTAAAAGTCAGGACTTTCCAGAACATTCACAATATTCCTCTTTAACCATTCTTTGGTAGAATGATTAGTGTGTTTAAGATTGTTGTCTTGTTTCATGACCCACTATCTTGACATTCAGTTCAATCCTGTTCAGTCTTGACATTTTCCTTTAGAATTTTCAGGTATAGTTAATTCATAATTCATTTTTCCATCAATAATGGCAAGCCAACCAAGCCCAGAGGCAGCAAAATAGGCCCAAACCAGAACACTCCTACCACCATGTTTCACATATGGGATAAGGTTCTTATGTTGGAATGCAGTGATTTTCTTTCTCCAAATGTAACTGCCTCATTTAAGCCAAAAAGGTCTTTTGGCTTCATCTGTCCACACAACATTCTTCCAGTATCATTCTGGTTTGTCCATATGATCTTTAAAAAACTTTAGATCGTCAAAAATATTTCTGGGGAAGGGCAGTGGCTTTTTTCTTGTTATCCTACCATACACACCATTGCTCTTCAGTGTTTTCCTGATCAGCGGACTCATAACCATCAACATTCGCCAATGTGGGAAAGGCCTTCAGTTGCTTAGGAGTTACCCTAGGTTCCTTTGTAACCTCTCAGACTGTTACATCCCTTCCTGTTGGAGTTATCTCTTTATGGTTGACCACTTCTTTATGGGGTACCAATGGTCTTGAATTTCCTTCAACTGTACACAATCTGTCTGACTGTTGGTTGATGGAGTTCAAACTCTTTAGAGATGGTCTTTCTACCATTTTCTTTCCAGCTTTATGAGCATCAGCAACTCTTTTTCTGAGGTCCTCAGATACCTCCTTTGTTTGAGCCATAATACACACCCACAAATGTGTTCTGTATGTGATCAGGCTTTGCTGGATCCCTGTGCTTTAAATATTCACAACTGATCCGATTGATTGAAAACACCAGACTCAACAGTCCACTTTCACAGCTGTCTGATTCTCCTCTGAAGTATTCTCCACACATTTTCAAAAGGAAAAATATTACATTTGTATATTATTATCTTGAACCATTATTACCTGACATGTGTATAAAAAAGGACTTTTAATGTTTTGGCTGACCAATTTGATTGTATTTTGTAAACAATTTTGTCTTTTAATTTATATGATTTTTGCTTAATAATATTGTGCTTTTTATTGTAATTAAAAAACAGTAATTTATGTTTACAGTTTACAGTATAGACTCTTAACCTTAATGTAAAAATATAGACTTTTAGGAATTTTACTGTAGCATACAGTAAGATGTTGATGAAAAAACACCTAAGAATATTTTAAAAAGATTCATCAGAAGGAAATGTTGCAGATTTTTAAAAATAATCTCAAAAAGAACTTTTTCCTACCCATCCTTATTAGAGAAATACTTCTGTTTTCCCAACCTAATTTTCAGAACCAGCACATTTGCTTCTATTGTATGTATGTGTATTTAGTCAACACAGTTTCAGCTGTAAGTACTTGGAAAAACTTTTTATAAATATTGGCTGTGCTAATCTGTACTTAACATAAGGGTGAAAAGTAGAAAGTTTGTAGTTACCTAGTTAGCAATCCACCTACTTTATGTAGCTAGCTCAGGCACTGGTAAGGTAGCTTACCTTAAAGTAATGTAAATAAAAGACTTAGGCTTGGTAAAGCCTCTGTTTGAACTTGAATTGAAATTGGCAAACTAGCTAGCAAGCTACTTAAGTTAACTATCCAGCTACATCAGTAGCTCACAATATTAGGTAAATTTAAGGGTTCAGGTTAGGGTCATGTTTAGTTATCAAGTAATACTTAAGATACGTAAGTCTTCTTTACAATTTGTAAGTGTATTTTAAGAAACAGCAAAGTTTTAAACAAATACAACATGAAATTTTGAACAGAGTACAGTGTAATCTTTGGTGAGTAAAATACTGATGCATTTTGTTGTACAGCTACTGAACATACAGCTAAACTCATTAAAGTTATAATTAGTATTTTGCAACCCTTTTACAATGTACACAGCCATGTTGAAGATGGTGTAAAATGTGTACGTTTAAGGAACTCTAAGTTGAGAATTCATCCTCAAGTCACAGAATCAGAAATCCAAATTTAGGCCCCTTTTTTTGGTTTACTAGTCAGAGATCAATAAAGAGTTCCCATTTCTCAATGAAGGTGGACAAGTTGGAAATCTGGCTTCAGGCACGTTTTCTTTGCTTTTTTATAGTTGGAGATCCAGAATTCTGAGTTACCAGTTGCCACTGAACCCAGTGTTACTGCTGCTAGGAAGCCCATCAGATAAGTTAGTGTTAAGTTGCTCAGGTAGCTCAAAAGTTTCAGTGCTTAAATGATGCCCTACAGGGCTCTGTTTGTTGTAACCTAGTTGACATGTCTTATACAAAACAATTTGTGTTGATGTAGACAATAAAGTCACCCATACATCTGTTAATATACAAAATTAAAACAACCAGATAAATTGCGGATAAAGTGCAGCTTAACGTATTAAATCTGAACAAATATGTACATTTAGGGTATACATATACAGTATATTTTTGAACAGTATATGTACACTAGAACAAGTGGTACAAACAGGCCAAATGTTAATATGCTGAACTTAAAAAAATAAACTAAATACCTGCATTCATAATTGTTTTGAGGATGTAGTCTAAAATGTATGGTTTTAATCCAATTTGAGTGAATATTTAGGGGATGACTGCAAAATTTCTACATGGTGTAACCATAAAAGCTGTTTATAAAGCAATTTAATTTGCTTAAAAATGTTACATTTATAATGAAACACCCTATTAACTAGTTTAACATTAACTAATTAGAACTTTTTAACATTAAATAAAAGCACTGGAACAGCATTGTTCTGAATATTAATTTGCGGATTCACTTCAGTCAAGTCAATGTCATGAAATGTCATGATGGTGAAAAGGATTCAAGGAGCTATTTAGTTAGTGTGATAACCCAAAATACTGAAGGCCAAGATTAGTTATTGTCTTTAAAATAATATGACATTTTTAGGATATGGTCAGGTATACTTAGTGTATACGTGTTCCCCTGTCCATGTGTTTTGTTTTGCCATGCGTTAATACCCTAGCCCCACCTCACAGCTGCGTCTTGTGTGTCTTCATGTCCCCTGTCAGCTGTGCCTTGTTTAGTGTCCCTTTATAACCTTGTGTGTTTCCCGTGGTCCTTGTCGGTCTACTGTTGTATGTGGCTGTTGTTTGTACCTGTTGCTATGCTTGTATCCCGTTGTCTGCACCCTGTTGCACGATTCGTGTTTGTCCTAGTCCTGCTTTTGGTTCCTTGTCATCATCCTGCCGTGTTTATTTTGCCTGTATTTTTGTTTGGTTTAATAAACCCTGTTTAATCTCCAAGTCCTGCCTGCGTTTGCTGCCAACAACCTGTGAATCGTTACACTTAGGTTTACCTATCAAATAGCATGACTACAGGGAATCAAAATAATTCATCTTTCAAAATAATTATAAATATTAGTACTTTTTTTACTTCATAAAATATGTTTGAAATATTCATACCAAAGTCATGTGCTTACATAGGTGGAAATGTTATCAAAGGATAGAAATGTTACTCAAAGATGCAAATTTACATCTGTACAATACAATTTTATGTACTTTTTACTACAACCTCAAGTTTAGCTGACCTTTGACTGACATGCTTGATTTTCAGGGTCAGTTTCTTCAACAAATAATAGACTTGAACTCTAGAAGCAAAGATTTTGTAATTGTTTATCTTGCCAACTCTTATTTGTTATTAGTCAATGGATGCTTTTAAACTTCCTACTACTCAGCTCTGATAAAACAGAAGTACTCATAATAGGGCCACCTGCAGCTCAGAGTAAGCTCTCCAATCACACAGTAACTCTGAAGGGCCATTCGGTTTCATTTTGCGCAGCAATGAAAGATCTTGGTGTGATCTTTGACACAATCTTTCATTTGAAGCTCATGTAGATAATATTACTAGGATTGCCTTCTTTCATCTCAGAAATATTGCTAAAATAAGAAATACAATGTCATTACACGATGCAGAAAAACTAGTTCATGCCTTTGTTACCTCTTGGTTAGATTATTGTAATGCTTTACTGTCTGAATGTTCTAATAGGTGCAAAAGCTAGCTCCATTTAGTTCAGAATGCAGCAGCAAGAGTTCTTACTAGAACCAGAAGATCACATAGGTACCATAGGTATCGCTACACTGCTCCACGTCTTGGATAAAAGCGTCAGCCAAATGAATAAATATATTCGGGTAAACTTGGATGTTGCCTTTGGCTTGCCCTTTGGGGGCTCAGAGCCGGTTTCTGTAAAGCTGCTTTTTGACATCATTTGAAAAAACGCAATAGAAATAAACTTGATTTATTTGTCAAAAATATGACCTAAATGATGATGATCATCATTATTTACCACAGTAGTAGATAAAGAAAGTTTATTTAAATGTATTTGTTTATTTTAATAAATATATTTAAATGAGACAAAAATTATTCTTAGCCATTTATTTATAAGAAAGTAGTTATCTCTGAGCGGCAAAAGTATGTGAATCCTTGCTTTCACCATTGCAATGACTGCAACTGTTTTCAATAACTGTTGATCAGTCCTCCACATTGGCCTGTTAGGAATTAGGAATGTTAGCCTATTCCTAATTAGAAAACTTTTCATCTCTGTGATCTTGGTGGGTTTCCTTACATTAACTTCTCACATCAGGTCTTTCCTCAATATTTTTATTGGGTTAAAGTCAAGACTTTGATTTCATCATTCCAAAACGTTACCTGTAATCATTTTTTGGGAGAAAGGCTTGTGTGCTTATAGTCATTTTCTTGCTTCACAATACACTTTCTCTGGAGATTTAGTTCATGAACATTTCCCTTTTTAATATTTGCTAGTATACTTTTGACTTAATTTTTCCATAAATAATAGCAAGTCGTTCTGGCCCAGATGCAGTTAAACAGACTTTCAGCAGGATAATGCATTCTGCCACAGTGTGCATATTGTTTGGGGATTGTTTAAGGAATATGTCCTATGAAATGTCCTAGATCTCAATCTGATCAAGCATGCGTGGGATGTGCAGGAACAACAATTCTGATCTGTGACAGCTCCACCTCACAACACCTTGGTGCCAGATACCACAGAGCACCCTCAAATGTCTTGTAATGTCCATACTTTCCAGCTGGTTGTAGCTGTTTTCATGGCATGCAGAAGACTAACACCTTATTAGTCAGGTGGTCATCATTTTTTAGCTCATCTTTGCTCATTTATCACCAAACTGTCATGCAAATAAGATCTTCTGAAGGGCAGAGACTAAGAGCTGTTCCAGCACAGCAAAGGCACTGATTACTGCTGGATATCTCAACTTTTAAATTATTCCATAAGCATCCAGCCACACAAAGGATTTTTGACCAGGAAGCCAAAAAGTTAGGATTGCCCAAAAACACATGTAGGATCCAACCATGCCTTAAAAAACAATGCATTTAGATTTGTCTTATTATTGTTGTTGTTGTTGTTGTTGTTATTATTATTATTATTATAACAATAATAAGATCATTTAAATATATTTAAACATTTGACAAATGAACAAATGTTCAAATTTATTGCTGAGGCCAGTTGATAGCCCTACCCTTCAAACCTTTTAGGGTGTTGTCCTTATAACAACCTAGTGCTTATCTAAACAGCCTGAAGTTACAAAACTAAAGTTAGCTGACTTTTACAAAGCAAAACTGAAGACTACCTATACTGAGAAGTACTGACTGGACAAAATAAATTTATGCACATGCCACATTGTATGGTTTTCCAGCAATATGTTATATTCAGAAAATAAATAATAACTGGGCATTAAAATTTGTACAAGTTGTCTTAATTTCACTCCGATAACAAATAACTCAAATAAACAAAATGTGCAGTTTCACCTGGCGAGCACAAATCTTTACATAATACTGTATGTATGAAGTTTCCTTTTATTTAAAAATGCTTGCATTAATCACTCACATTGTACTTACAATTAAAAGGTATCACACAAGGTAGGTCATCCAAGATATATTTTTTAAACTAATAAAAGACTGGAAGAGGGAAATTTTGACTTAAATATTCTATGAAAACTCATTATCATCATTTTAATCAAATTGCTGCCTGCTGTCTTCGAAGTGCACTAGCAGGTTTTCTATAGAAACCACAGTAGAGAGAGAAGGCGAGCGAGGGGGGAGCAAGCGAGCGAGAGAGTGAGCAAGTGTGCGTGCGAGAGGGGAGGGTGCGAGAGGGCGAGCGAGAGGGGAGGGTGCGAGAGGGCGAGCGAGAGGGGAGGGAGGGTGCGGGCGAGCGAGAGGGGAGGGAGGGTGCGGGCGAGCGAGAGAGCAAAAGACAGAGGGGGAGAGAGAGTAAGAAACGGAGGAGCTATCACACGACCATCTCTCTCTCGGCGATCCCTCTCTCTTCACCCCGGATCCACACACTGGGTTTTTAATGGTTCCATCGTCGTCGGAGATCAGACCTCCCCATCGCCTCCTATCCTGCACCTACTCCTCCGCTCGGATGCTCCCTCTGCATGTGTTTTCTCTCTCCGCCGCCTCCACTCAGCCCCTCGCCTGCCTCCCTGCGCTCGCAGATACATGGTGCAAGTGAAAATGTCCAAATCGGCCGCAGACCCGCTGCCTGGCGCCGAGACCGGCTCTCAGTCTCATTATTTTCAGGTATGTTTGATTAAGGCGGCTCGCCTCCGCTGCAGCTGCTCAGCCGACACTTTAACCACGATTAACGTCGCTCCCTCGACCGACCGAGCGAAAGCTTGCACTTTACTGCTGTAGCCTCAGAGCACAGCAGCGCTTCCTATCAGGAACAGCATCGACAGCTGCGGCGTGTAAACACTGCCGTATCGCCCTTTCAATCGCAAACGGCCCATTAACGACCGTAATGACCACGATAAGACGCCTTATAGCATTGCCACCAGGCAGAAAAGCCTCATTCCTGTGGGGGTTTCGTTCAGTCCATTCCAGGGTTGAGATCTTCTAGGCCCCTTTTTATGGTGTAAACGTTTGTTTGGCTCGTTGTTCCATAACTGGCTCAAACACGACGTTGGAAAATATCGTGTTTGTGTGAACGGAAGCGAGAAACACATGTACATCCATCTTCACTTTTTTGAAACCTGTACTCACCTGTAACCAGTACATTCGAACACACGAAGCTCAGCTGTCCCTTACTCCATGTAGCTAACCTAAAGTTTGTCAGACCCGTTCAGCTGCATTTTTCTGAGCTAAAATACGAAGCTCGATCTTCTAGTTCATCGATAACAGTACCCGAGGTTCTCTATAGGCAGCCATGATCAGTGCCTTTCATAATACTGGTTTTGGTAAAGCCAGATTCACTGCTTGTCAAAGCGGGTGCGTTTACATTGGGTTACCAGATTTTTAGGTAACAGTTGTAGATTCTTCATCTGTGAAGTAGCCTACAGCTATTATACACTTAATGGAGCTTTACTGACGTAACCGATATTAATACCACACATACCAACAAGTACTGCTGATGTTTATTACAATATACCCGGTCACTGGGTGTTGGTAGGATACAAACCTTAATTGTTTATACTATTATTTTTTTTTAAAGCTGTTTGAGGTTACAATTTTGTTGTGTATTTTAATATTTCTATTAGTTAAATAATCAAGTCGTTCATCTGTACAGTTCACATAAAAAATCTGTAAAGCACTGAAAAAATATTCTGATTACTTTTTTAAAATCTAACCTTGAAAGTCAATGTGTAGAAGCAAATGTCTCCAAACAAATAAGAGCTGTTTGTGAGGAAGGCCAGTCATTTGCAGCAATATCATCTTTACTTTTCTACAGTTGCCAAGAAAGTTGCCAAAGCGCAAAAGCCGCTTTAAACGCTCGGATGGCAGCACTTCTTCTGACACCACGTCCAGCTTTATTAAGCGGCAGGTAAGAGCCAGTCCGTTTATTACCCATTCAGCTGGCTTAGCCATGTAGTAAGGTGAGCATGGCTTTGTTTTTTTGACGTTATATTTTGAAATAATGTTTTTAACTACAACTTTGATTAGCAGCTCTTGATTTAGTAATCTGCATAATAATGGCACTGTAGGATGGTGCTTTGACTTGTGTGTTGCATTTTAAGCCACAATATCTTTTGGTGAATTTGCTACATGAAGCAGGTTTGTATTGCTGAGTGTAGCAGGTGTTTGGCCATATTAGCAACAGCCTGTATAAAAAACTGCTTCTGTTGTAATTCCAGAAACATCGGCTAGATGGCAGCAACTCCCTGTCCTTGTATTTTCTGCAACATCTAGTTACATGAAAATCCTGTTGCAGCCCAGTTATTTTAATTAATGTTTTCAGGTCAGCCAAGCCAGCAGCAGGGGTGGTGAGATCTGGTGTTATTTAAGAGAATCTTGAGAAATGGTGAGAGGAGAAAATAGGTTATAATAAACCCAGTAAGCTCAGTCAGTACTGAAGTTCACCATGGCACTGTTCAAAGCCTATTCCACCCCCATTTTAGCGTTAACATGTCTGAAATTTGTTACCTGATTACTCAGGGTTTGCATCCCACAACTTTGCACTTATGCGTCTCAAATTTACTTCTGTGATTACTTGGAAATGCCTATAAACTTGCTCATTTTGGATTTCTGCACACACAATCACAGAAAAGGGTAATTGACAAAACAGGTGAATAAAAACAACTGTGTTTAAGTGAAAAAGATGAGCATTACAGGGGGTCAGTGAAAGGAATTAAAGTCAACCCGAAATTAAAATTTGACATTTTAATGACAATTCTTTTTTACCAGTAATCTTTGAGAGTATTAAGTTGGAATGAGGCAACTTTTTGCAACCTAGAAATGTCTTCATTTTATTTACATTACTGAGCACCAGCAGGGGGGAAATATAATGATAACCAATAAAGTAATTTTTATTAGGTCCCTTAATTCCACTCCCACATGTAGTAAAAAATAATCAAATGCTCAGCTATACAGCTTACATGCTTTGCCTGATTCACTCAGAAATACATCACAGTACAGATACTGACTGAAATGACATTTCTGCATAACTGTGTGGTTTAGATATAAATGTCATTCAGAGTGGTTTGATTTGAAACGGTTCCCTTTAGAAAAACTTACAGACTTGGATTTCTTTACAGTTGTGCTTGTAGGAACCATGGGGTTGTAATGTGAACATCGAAAATATAGACATTTTATTTACTGTCCAAAACTACTAGTAAACCTTTGTTTCTCCTAAATTTTTATATGTAATGTAATGGTAAAATAATGATAAAGTGCCCAGTGAAAAACAGACTCAACATAAGTAACAAAATACAAATATACTCAACAAAGTCTAAATATCTACCTATGAAATGACACTGCTGAATATAAAATTGCAGCCAGTAAAAGGTACAAAAATGAGCGGTTTTCAAAAATTGGGCAAATGATGATGGAGTAATATAACATCTTTTTTATATCTGGAATAAATAATAACACATTCACATAAGTTCAAGGAAGTATAAATAATAATTCTTAAATAAACAATTCTTAAACAAGCCTTTGCAAATTATTCTTGAAGTTTCTTGGATGATCAGTGCAAATTTCAACCTAATCCAGTTAAAAACTATTGGTGAGGCTTAGAAAGAAGATTTGCAGAAATTATGAAACTGAGCTTAGAGGGCCAAGCTTCAGATATTCATAACTAAAAAAAGTATTTGGAGTAAAGCTATGGGATGTGAGTTGGCATGGAATGACCATTATGTTATGATGAACATAGCTCAGTACCAAACCATTCATTAAACTGCTGTAGAGGGCATAACAGTAAGGAGCTACAGGGCATATGCCATGCAGTGCAGGTCATACTTCAAATTAAGTGTGTTAACCAAAATATCAGTCATCGAAAGAGTGAAGAACGAACAGATGATTTATATGGGGAAGGATGTTAATTATCATAATCAGGAGGTGGGAGGCAGTTTCAATTTTCTCCCAGAATATCACACTGCCTAAAATATTAATGCTGTTCATTTGGAGCAGGAGCCTATTGGTTGATGTTAACTCATTCTGTTGGTGCTGTTAGTACTTACCTGACTAGTATAGAATGAATTTGATTTATTGACTCCTCAGCTCAATAAAATGGAACTGGTGTGGGTAATAGAACAGGTGTAGATTATAACATGGCAGACTATTAACAATACTAACTTACATTTTACAGATGAATTAGCCAATAGTACACTCAACAGAAAATCGGTACTTTAGACGACTTTTTAAAAAATACATTTTACATTTACAACCTGTTTGGTCAGATTTCATTGAAAAGTGTAACACCAAGTCTGCATCAAAGTCCCAAACTGTCCAACTTTTCAGCTGTTAGCGGTGACAATGACCGGAGTTCACCAGAACAATGACAGTGGAAATCAACAAACACTGACAGCTGCAGAGCAAAAAAGCTAATCAGCCCAGTTTCTTACTTTAGGCAACTATGAACAAAAAACAATCATTTACTTGTCTCTTGAAGCTAAAATGTCATGACTGTGACAGGCCTAGTTCTTAATGCCTAGCTTGTCCAGTTTTTGAATGCAAATTTAAGGAAAAATGTCTAGACAGTCTTGTGAGTTTGCTTTGTGCTCGTTCCTGTGGATGAAAGGCTTTACAGTTAGTCTGATGTGTGGATGTGCCAGTTAGGATATCTTGTCGCAAGCTAGATACACTTTAAGCAGATTCATCTAATTTGTGAAGCTATCCTTGTTCTCAGTTTGCTTATTCTCTATTAATTTTCAAAATAATCTTGTCTCTGAATCAGGTGGGTTTGTCTTGGTGGATCATGACTCATCTCTGCAGGAGAAACAGTAGCATACACCTTTTATATGTGTCTGCTGTATCAACATCAAGCTTCTATTAGTCATATGTTTATAGCAAACATACCCAGTGCAGGGTTGAAATATATAAAATATTGGTGACAAACAGTAGTAATTCTTTCTAATTTTAGAAAGATTGATACATGGTGAAAATGGCATTTAGTGATTTGGTGAGTGGTTCAGATAATTTTAAGGAACATAAAACAAACAAATAATGTTTAAAGGTTAAAGTTTACATGTTAATGTTTAATGTTTAACTCTTACTATGTAAGATTTCCTTTGGTTAATCCAAGCTTAAGTATGATCTGAGGGTATGATATATTTAGAAAATATATGAATTTTATCAGTACCAACTAGGGTTGCAAAGGCGCGAAAAAAATTCTGGTAAATTTCCAGTAAATTTCCAGAAACTTTTCATGGGAACTTTAGGTTGGGAATTTTGGAAATATGACAAATTGGAGATTATTAAGAGTGGGCAGCACAGCTATTCTGTGAGTGTAGCTTTCCTCCTTTTGTGTCCAGGTCATGTTTGTAGCACTGTCAGTGCAAACATGTGTAAAAACTCATTAATGCTTTCAGCTCATCAGCAATGTAGGAGTCTGTGTGTTCATTTTCCATTGTGTCCGTGCTCTTTTAGAATACAGGTTGAAGGGTGGCGACAATGTTGTTTATAATTCCTTATACCCTTACATTTGAACACCCATCAGAGATGACTAAAATGCAGTATGCTTTTTTAATGGTTTGCTTGACCTTTGTTTGCACTCTGTTGAACTTTATCCAGCAAATGACTACATGCATGCCTGGTTGAGGGAATGTATGCTGGTCAGAGAACATAAAAAACAGTACACATTGGATGGCACTTAGGGGTGAGCCAGTTCCATAGAACTAGCTAGAGTACATTTAGCATATCTGGTTTAGCAGTTAGCTACCTACTGTATGAATACATTTTGATTTAATAGTTGCTAGTTAAACTTTAACACCATAGATCAAATATTATCTACCTCATAATATCATCAAAACTTGACTTGTAGTCCTTGGGCTCAAACGTGTGGATTCAATAGTATCTACCTGTGCTGTGGGCTCAGAAAAGTAGCTTTAGTAGTTCAGATTACTAGAAATCATTGTGCATGTGATGAAGGAATGCACAGTGCATGTAGGTGGTGTGGCCTCAAAAGCCCTGCAGTAAGTAGTTTGCTATGTGCCTGTGATTGAGGAGTAGCAAAGATACTCAACTGTATTTGGTTTAAAGCTGATTGTTTTAGCCAAGATTATGCTACAGTATATTTTCTACCAACTGTATTTTATGTTCCCAATCTTCAACTTTGAAGACTTCCAGTTTATTCCTGTTAATTCCCAAAAACATCCTGTTTATTCCCATAAATTCCCATGGAAAGTTTCCAACTTTGAAAATTTCTGGAATTTGCAACCCTAGTACCAACCAGTACTATATGAACTCCAGCAGAAACCACCTTCCATTTAGTGAATGCTATTTTTGGGCTATATTACTATATATTACAAGATAAAGAAACTGGATTGACTCCCATGAGTGTCTTACATGTTCTGGTGAGTGAAAGCTAAAAGCATCTTGACCCTGAATATTACATAATATACCTTTCTAACTGAGCTCCATGTACATCCCTTGCCAATAGCACTCCAGACCATTTAAGGACATTCTCTAATGCAAGACAACAAGCCAAACAGAAGGCATCTAGTTTGTTAATTGTTGAATCTCAGACACCTAGCGAAGTATGCGTTGCATAACAAAATGCTCATATATTGAGATTGTGTCTCATTTTTGAAGCTTGTTGAGCAGATGATTCTACAGCTTGTGGAGAGAATATCCTGTGCTTTATGCCAGACATAATCAGCACAAGTGATCCAATATTGTATACTGAAATCAGATGGTTACTTAATGTTTACATAACAGATGGAAAACTAATGCTTGTATCAGTGCTGGGGTACTGCTCTGTGTTGGTTTGTACATTTGGCTTTCTGAAAGTTCATTAAGTAATATTCTTTTGATATGTTTGAAGAGGAGGAGCCATACATTTCTGTCAAGGATAATTAGAGAATTATCAGATATACTTGGAATTTAGGAAGCAGTGATACACTGCTGTTTTGTGAGGTTTTACTAATCTAGACTGCTAAAACTACCGTAAGATGGCTATACGGCACACACACACAGACAAGCACCTGTGTCCCAGGAGAGGCAGTTAATGATGTGATGAGGTAGGCGAGATATACAAAGGGGGGGCTGGGTTTGGGATCAGTGACGGGGAAATGACGATAGAGGTAAGAGGGAACAAAGATAAAGTGATTATTTTCCAGAGTGGAAGGAAAGGGAAGAGCTGGAGAGCATATTTATATTACAGCGATCCAAGGATGAACATAATGAGACCATAAAGGACTGTAAAGGAAAACTGCCACATCTACAGTTAGAGTGAGTACATCTCTTAATCTTACCTCTTTACTTCTAGTTTAGATTACATTTTATTGAGTTTTTTATTTATATATTCTGAAATGTGTAGGTTGTCTGGGGTTTGATGTGGAAAGATGCGCATTATTGTGGATCATTGAAGTGAGTTTTTTAATGAATATAAATGGCAGTACTTGGATAAAACAGTGCCCAGGATCAGCTTGTAGCATGACAAATGTGTACTTTACAAATGAATAGGGCCATTTTAGTTTTTGGTTAGTTGTGTATACATTTTGTCATAGGTAGAGGTAATTGAAGACGATAATATGGAACGATTGTGCTATTATTGTATATGTTCATCGTTTACTTTTTTGTTAATGTGTGTTCAAGGCACTAAGAAATAATGGCAGCTGAAACAATGTTAGCCCAGTAAAAGCTTTTAGCATGCTAAATTTAAAATTCCATTTCCAGATCAAGTTGGGACATTTGTCAAATGCAGTAAAGACAAGAATCTATGGTTTGTTAATTCTCTTGAATCTTTATTCAGCTGACAAAATTACAAATTGTAAATATAGGCAAATTTAGAATCCAATGCCTACAACACATTCAAATAAGCAGGGAGAGGCATATTTATTACTATTACATCAGCTTTCCTTTAAATTACACTTTTTTAAAGCATTTCTCATCTGAGGATACTAAATACTTCAGTTTTGCAAGAGGATTTATTTTTCAATTCTTTCTTGATGCAGGACTTCATAATCTTACTTTTGCTTGATACAGTTGTTCAGCAGTCTGTGGTTGTAGATTCTCTTGTTCATGAAACGCCATACCTAATTAATAGGAGACCAATCTGGACTGCTGGTAGACCAAGCAAGAACAAGCACTTTGTGTCTATGAAACCATGCTGTTGTACTGTGTGTAGAATGAGGTCTGGCCTTGTTTTGCTGAAATAACCATGGACTTGTCACAATGAAGGAAGATGTCAAGATGAAGAGGTCACCTTGATGGCAGCATTTGTGTCCCTAAAATTCCAATATATTCCTTTGTGTCAAGCCATTGACTTTTGCACCTTTCATTGATAAAAAAATGTAAATGTCCATTTCAGTCTTGAATGGAAAACCTATGTCTGTTTTTCACCAAAAGAAGCTGAAATGTGGGTTCATCTATCCATAACATACATTTAAACTTTTAGTCCATCTGGGATAAGTTTGCACTCTGTAAGGTGACAAGGTTTTTCAAAGTTCTGAGCTCATGTGGCAGTATTTATCACAGTAGCATGATGATTTCTCATGCAGTGCCTTCTAAGGGGTTAAAGGTCCCACACATTTGTGAAGTGTAAGTGCACACATGGAGCAGTGGGCAGCTATCAACAGCTCCTGGTGAGCAGTATAGCAGGACGGTACCTTGTTCAAGGGTACCTCAGTAGTGCCCGGGCCAGGACTCCAACCTGTGACTTTTAGTTCACAAGGGCAATGTCCTAACCACATAAATTCTGTGCAGTCATATTTTTATTAATGTCCTTTTTAATTGATCTACATTAGTGTGATGTTTCAGAACTTAAATATTCTGTAAACTATTCAGTTTTCATTTAGGTCTTCTATTTTTTCTTATATTTAGGAAATGTATTGGTAAATGCCTCTGTCTCAACAGATGTCAAATTGTTAGTTTGTAAAATCAGGTTGGTCAGCCAAAATTTCTTCTAGCCTTTGTTAGTAAGATAAAGGTTCAAGAGAATTTACAAATTACATATTATTGGTTTTTGTTGTTTATTACAAAACGTTTCAGAAATAGGGTTTATACATATCATTAATTTTTTTTTCTTTGAAATGACAACTAAGCATGTCGACAGTAAAGGAGAGTGTGCTGCTTTGATTAAAATTAAGGGACAATAATGTATTATATATTTATAGAGAACCAGTTCTGCTGTAGACTAGTCAAACTGCTCATTTGCCATGAGTGTTGACTTTGAGAGTGCTTGCTGGTAAAAGGCAGCTTGGCCAGGCTCAGCTATCACTATTGCACCCTTTACTGCAAGGCTCAGAATGTACTTGCACTGTGCTTTAAATTGTACTTTAACATTATAAAATATGGCAACGCACAAACCTGTTTGTGTATGAAGTGAAAGAGACTATTTGTCATTGTGAACACACTCAAGCACCACAACGAAATGTGACCTCTGCACTTAACCCATCACACGTGCACAC
>JBBPDA010000132.1:3150566-3164833 GCA_037974385.1 Arnoldichthys spilopterus | reverse complement strand
TAAAGTTATTTCTGTGACCATTGTAAGTTTTTCTTTCATTGACTGAAGGGTACCAACAATTTTGTCCACGTGTGTATTTCAAGTCTTTGAACCCCCATCCACCTCCAAAAAAACCAAGTGCAGAATTGCTGTAGAAGATGAATACATATAGTTTGAACAGATGCAGTGATAGTTAAATTTTATATTTCAGCTGTGTCGGAGTGTCCCTTAAAGTGCACACAGATTTATAGGTAGTTTCCCATGTGGCAAAATGGCAAAAATACATTGCATTTAGTTGAGCCATGTTTGTAGCATGATGAGGCTCAGATATTCAGTGCCACCTTGGTTGAGTTACAAACACCATTTTCAAGTTTTTCATAAGTTTTTCTTAAATGTGATAAAAACAAAAATCTGTAATTTCTTGAACATTTACTGACAAAAGTACAAAAAAAGAGTTTCAATATTTTTGCTGCTCAACTTATATATATATATATTTTGTTAATTGAAACTAATTTGGAATTTGATGCCTACAACACACAAAACAAAACATTGGGACAGAGTCTAAGTAAAAGTTTATAGGCTAAATGTAAAGCAAGAAAGTTGATAGAATATTCAAGTTACACCTTTTTGAAACATTCACAAGTATGTTCACAGCTGTGTTATAATTACACTGTTTAAATGTTTAGGAACTAAAGATACAGACTGTTGCATTTTTCTAATGGACATTTTTTTTAATACAAAAGTTCAGACTGTAGTCACCATTGTTTGATTCTCCTTTTTATGGTGTTTCATACATTTTCTGTAAGAGACAGATCTCGGCTGCTGGCCCAGTCAAGACCACTGACTCTGTGTCCACAAAGCCATGCGGTTGTAGTTTACAGAATAAAACCTAACATTGTCTTGCTGAAAAAGGATGTGGCACAGGGTAGTCACAATCCATCTTTTCAAAGACTAGGCTATTTTGGATGCTCCTTTTATGATGACCCTCACCTGTTACTAGTTTATCTGCTTACAATGGAATGTTTGAAAACATTGGAACATGAAAAAAACTTTCACTCTTATTTAGCCCCGGTCCCATCTTTTTTGGAGTGTGTTGTGAGCATTGAATTAAATATTTGCTTATATTTACAAAATGCAGTCAAGTTAGTCAGCCAAAGCATTAGAGGTCATTTCTTCACACTTTTGTAAGTTAAATAAAGGTTCAAGAGGTTTTATTGCATTTTACAAAATGTCCCAGCTATTTAAAAAATGGCATTTGAACAATTGGAGAAAGTGGGGAATTGCAATGATAACATGTTTTACTGAAGAAGATTCCACAAACTTTAAAATGAATGTGAATGTGGCTGAAGCCTGAGCATCAGGCCTGAAGTGACTGCAAGTGCCTCTGGTCAACTAAGCAAAAATACCTCTGAAACATAATTTACAGCAATAAACCAGCACAAACATTTAATGGAGTAAAATTATGTATTTTTATTGTATAAACTACATATAGTCTAGTAGAAATTTAACTGGTTCCTTAATTGAGAACAAAGGGAAAAAAACTGTCAAATTTTTGGGTGAGGAGGAGCAGATTTTCAAGGTCCTCAATGTGGGACTCGTTCGAATAATTTAAATACTCAAAATTTTCATTTGTTATTGTGGTATGCATATCTGTGATTTAGTATTTGGAAGCTTCATAAATAAGGTCACAAAACACTGCACACTCTTATTACAAATATTTTTTTGTACAGATTTTACAAGTCTACATGACTCCTTCTAAATGCCCTGTAAAATTTGACTACATCAGCTTGTTCAGGGTTCAATAATTATCTTAAAACCAGTAATATCACAGCATGGTTTTTCCTCCCCCTCAGTAGCCTATCGCGCAGGCAAGAAAAGCAATGCTCTGTGACTGTGCTCATTGGATTAATTTGTTCATGTGATTTTTCAAAGCTTGTAAAATGCTATTCGTACCAGCCCTTCATCAGCTAATGTGAAATGTTCATACACTGAACAAAAATATATACGCAACACTTTTGTTTTTGCTCCCATTTTTCATGAGCTGAACTCAAAGACCTGAAACATTTTCTACATACACAAAGGACCCATTACTCTCAAATATTGTTCACAAATATCATCTAAATCTGTGTTAGTGAGCACTTCTCCTTTGTTTAAATAATCCATCCCACCTCACAGGTGTGGCATATCAAGGCGCTGATTAGACAGCATGAATATTACACAGGTGTGCCTTAGACTGCCCACAATAAAAGGCCACTCTGAAATGTGCAGTTTGATCACACAGCACAATGCCACAGATGTCGCAACTTTTGAGGGAGTGTGCAATTGGCATGCTGACTGCAGGAATGTCTACCAGAGCTGTTGCTTGTGAAAAGAATGTTCTTTTCTCTACCATAAGTCGTCTCCAAAGGCGTTTCAGAGAATTTGGCAGTACATCCAACCAGCCTCACAACCGCAGACCATGTGTAACCACACCAGCCCAGGACCTCCACATCCAGCATGTTCACCTCCATGATCGTCTGAAACCAGCCACCTGGACAGCTGCAGCAACAATCGGTTTGCGTAACCAAACAATTTCTGCACAAACTGTCAGAAACCGTCTTAGGGAAGCTCATCTGCATGCTTGTCGTCCTCACCGGGGTCTGGACCTGACTGCAGTTCGTCGTCGTAACCGACTTGAGTGGGCAAGTGGGACAGGTGTTCTGTTCACAGATGAGTCCCGGTTTTCACTGTTCAGGGCAGATGGCAGACAATGTGTGTAGCGTTGTGTGGGTGAGCGGTTCGAGTGGCCCATGGTGGCGGTGGGGTTTTGGTATGGCCAGGCGTATGTTATGGACAACGAACACAGGTGCATTTTATTGATGGCATTTTGAATGCACAGAGATATCGTGATGAGATCTGAGGCCCATTGTTGTGCCATTCATCCACGAACTTCACCTTATTTTGCAGCTTGATAATGCATGGATCTGTACACAATTCCTAGAAGCTGAAAACATCCAAGTTCTTGCATGGCCAGCATATTCACCGGACATGTCATCCATTGAGCATGTTTGGGATGCTCTGGATCGGCGTATACTACAGCGTGTTCTAGTTCCTGCCAATATTCAGCAACTTCACATAGCTATTGAAGAGGAGTGGACCAACATTCCACAGCCCACTATCAACAACCTGATCAACTCTATGTGACAGATGTGTTGAACTGGCCTGGAAAATGTTTCAGATCTTTGAGTTCAGCTCATGAAAAATTAGAGCAAAAACAAAAGTATTGCGTTTATATTTTTGTTTAGTGTAATAACTAAGTACTCTTCAGTTTTATTTCTTCCTTTATTCCATTATCTCATATTCCACCCTATGTTGTCTTGTCTACAGAAGCTTCAAGTGTTGCCATCTTGTAAGTTTTTCTCAATCTGTCTCTATTACTCATCCACACTTAACATTTTTGCAGTTCTCAGAAACACAGGAATTAATTGAATGATCGCTTACAAACCCAGGGTGAGTAGGAGGCATAGCTTTTGTTTCCCAAGTGCAAATAAAAAATTTTTTATTATTCCTAACACCCACCACCTTCACCCTACACCCCCCTCTAACTTGCCCGCCACACCCTCTAACAGATAGCTATGGCTGGAAAAGTACTGAAAAATCTTATTGTTAATATATGATTTTGATATTCAATGGAATAAGAGAAGCATGACAATACCCTGATCCATTCATACAACATGGAGACATATAGCCTACTATAGTCAGATACAGCATAGAAGAAACCATGCTACTACATTCATGAAATCAGTCTGCTAGATTGATTTTATCAATCGGCAACGTACTGTTTAGTGGCAAGGCTTGATATAGTACACGTTTTCTTTGAGTTATTGAATGGCATAAATTAGTGTTTTAAAGTTTTTACAGAAAATGTTTAGCATATCATCATTTATCTCTTGCTTAGTAGCTAAAATTCTAACTGTACTAGCTTCAGTTACCTGAGGAAACTGAAAAGCCATAATGTAGACATTATTGATAATATAAAATATATACAATGTATCCCAACATTCTTTATCATGTCTTACTACAAGTTTTTTTTTTCTTTATCAAGTTCTACAGCAAGATGGAAAAAGTGAAGCTGTTTAAGTGGTAACCAGGCCCTCTGAAAATCTTA
This sequence comes from Arnoldichthys spilopterus, assembly GCA_037974385.1. Lineage (NCBI taxonomy): Eukaryota > Metazoa > Chordata > Actinopteri > Characiformes > Lepidarchidae > Arnoldichthys > Arnoldichthys spilopterus. The sequence continues at coordinate 3,160,707 of JBBPDA010000132.1, read as the reverse complement.
TTGGGCCCCTGTGTAATCTTCTTATTTGATATCAGACAAGTAAATATCATGAATAATTATCGTATATCGTATAAAAAGGTAATTTATGTTAATGTTACCTGCTAGTGGGTGGTGTGACAGAACTTGAAAACATCAACCTGTTTGAGACAATAGCAAGTTAACAAACACATTATGAATTAACACTATTATTTCCGCTTTGTAATTTTGTAATTTATTTTTATTTTTTGCACTACGGCCCATAAGATCCAGATTATGCCACTGAGAAAAAGCAGTATTAGTCTCTACAATTATTTTTGATTTGAACAATGCCTTGTGAAATCCTGAACTATACTGAGCTATTCATTTTAATTTGCTGTACTGAAATGTAGTCTACTTGCCTTAAATGAACTTTGGATACTTCATTTTGTAAGCTAGTGATTGCCACAGGATAGCCTGGATACCATTTTGCATTATTGCATACTTTACACTGAAATACACATTGGAGACTATTAGGTGACTTAAGTGTCATAATTTCAGATAAGCTTTGAAAAAACATCAGAAAATATTTTATCACTAAGTAGGCTAAATGTTTTCTCTCATCTAAGTAAAAAGTAAAAATTAGGCCTATAAATAGCATACATTTTTAATCATTTTTACATTCATTAACCTACCCACAGTTCCTAAATAAGTTGCTGTGACTGAAGTGATCCACCACCCTACTATCCCTGCTGGTTTTCACATAGAGTTCTTCATGAACTCCATGAGATGAATTCACAAAGCAGATACAGTGATGCACTTTCCTCTTTTGGTAAAAATTTTGGTCTGTAATGACAGATACTATAGGGGGGGGGGAGCTGTATCTGAAATTAGTTAAATGCTTTGTGAACGAAACCTCCCTGATAATGCCTCCTTTTACTCTGCCTCCTTGTCTCAAATGCTAATGAAACCCCCTATGCTCCAGTGGCAAATTTGCTGCTGTACCTCACTGATTTAGCTACTAATGCTTGTTTAGTTGTTCATGCTGGTACAACACGCAAGGTCTGTAATCTTAAGTGACTTGCTGTCTTGGTCTGTTCCCTTCACTTCATTTGTATGTAGATGCATATGTATGCTTGTATGTATGTATATTTTTGGGTTCGACCGATATGAAAATTGTCACTGTTATGAAAATTCTGACAACCAGTGTAATAAAATCTTTTTTTAAATTAATGTTAATTTATTTGCACAAATTTTAACCAGACTTTTTAAACAGTGATGTACAGAGTGATAATCAGATGTCACAGTGAAATTGTGTAAATAGAAAAACCTGAAATAATAGATGTCCTTAACAATATACAATAAAAACAAGCTACTTATTAGTATATAAGTTTATCTTGATTTACATTTTCTTCTTATTTTCCTCTCATTCAAATGTTTGGAATCACTCTTAATTTTTGTAATGAGAATTTATAGTTAGAAAATAGCAAATGTTATTAAATAAACTTCTAATTTGTAGTGATTTCTTGTCAAAATTACTATGAATACTTATGTAATCAGTGAGACCTGTTCACCATTTCTCATATACAAAGCATTCTGAATATTAAGTTTATTGAATATATTTGTTGATTCTGCACAGCTTTATCAGTTATGATAGAATCAGCTACAGTTCCATCATCAAAAATATAAGTTAAAAAGCTTCCCACAAATAGTTGCTGTTTTCATATGATTGAAACCAGTGATTCCATACTTTTGAATGGTGTATATCGGTCGGGCCTTAGTGTACATGTCTACCATCCATATCTAGGTCTTGCGATCAAGGGGAAAAGAATTTTTGTTTGGAATGGAAAAAACAACCCTTTTTTATGTTGTCCTGGATATCTGTCTGGATGTCTCATTTGCCCCTCTCTTTCTCTGTCTCTCTCTTTGCCCCAGAACCAAAACCAGCAGCTGTTGTCAGCAGGGGGTGTGGAGGAGGAGGAGCAGGGGGAGCAGGACAGCCTCATGCCATCAGACGAGGCCAGTGATTCGCGCTCGCTCCACCATGGTGCCTCATGCTCCCTACACCCCCCGGAGGACGATAAAGAGGAGGAGGAAGAGGAGGGCGATGAGGAAGAGGAAGAGTACGAGCCCGCCCATCAGTCCCACTCGTACCGGGACGTGTACCCGCCTAACCGGAACCACCCTGGCGGCATCCACAGTGCCAATGGGCATGAGTCGCAGGACCGGCTGCTGCAGCAGCGAGACTCACAAGACGGCCACAATCACCGTGGCAACCGGCAGCGCCCACGGGCCTGGCCGAGGGATAACTACTGAGAGGAGAGTGGAGAAATCCGAGAAGAAAGGATGAATAGGAGAGTGGGAGTGTATGGTAGTGTTTGAATATGCAGGAGAAACGGAGCGTGCCTATGCGGATGAATTTGGTGGCAAAGCTGCATGATTTTGTTTCAGATGCTGAAGAATGCGCTTAAAATGTAATGCATTGAATTAACTTGATGCAAATGTGTACACAGTTTCTATATAAATTAAATGTTATTTTAACACAGATACTAACAAAAATATTTTCATAGTTCACTCATTTGATACGGTGAAAATGTTTGTTTATTTAATACATTTCCAGTGTATATCCACTTCAAATTTACTTTATTTTAATTTCTGCATGTCACACCAAAACGTGTGTATTCATCAGCATAAGCAAAGAAAATAAAAAAATTACGCAGCAAAAAAGTATATGACCACTAATTAATAACATTAATACTTTATAATTAGCATCTGTTGGTAAAACAGGTTCTAGGCATCTATGGTAAAAAGTAATTACTTTTGGTCCATTTCTCTTAACAAAGAGTCTTCAGTTCCCCACAATCTTTCTTTTGGACTTGCAATCTCAATTTTGTCCATATATTTTCAAATCAGGAGATTGGCTAGGCCATATAAACCCCTTCACATCAAAAAGTTCTGATTTGACAAAAAATTTGCAGAGCTTGTTTTTGTAATTGGTTTCTTTTGTAGTGACTGCCTGCTTTTCTTTTACCTTCTTTATCACTGAAAGCAGACCAGACAAAGTCAGATCTATCCATGGACGACCACTTCTGATTCTATGAAATTTCCACTTGGATATTAGTGAAACAACTGAACTGACAGAAATGTTTATGGTCTTTGCTGGCACTCATTATGTTGTCCCGAAGAACTCTAGGAGGCTCCTTGACCTTCATAATTACATAATTGTGTGAATTCTCCCCTGCCAATGTTGATGTCTTTTATAATGACACCAGCAGTAATTTGCCCAAATTTTCAGTATTAATATAAAGTACTTGATTTTTGAAATATACTTTTAATAATATACCTAATACTTGTTTCCCTAAGACATTTGTATTTTGTACCTATTGTTGTTCATGCCTATTGGTACATATGTTTTGGCTCATATATTGAGTAAGGGTAAGAGTGTATACAATTATGGGTAAATTTGAAATGGATATATGCACTGGAAGTATGTTTAACAAAAACAAAAGTGATTGTTTCCTCCTAAGTGTTACTAAAAGTTAGTAAAATGAAAATAGTTATTGATGTATTTAATTGATATGGAGATGATGTACACATTTGACTGCATTACTGTTTTTCAGCGTGTGGTTAATTTATATTCCCCACGGCATTGTACTGCAGTTTATTGCACTATGGTGGATCATTTACAGCAAGGCAGCTCACCTCTGTTAGGCTCAAGTTCGTGTCCATCTGGAAGAAATGATTTGAGCATTTTCACAAAAATCCAATACTGGTCAGTGTAAAAAAATTTAGCTAATTTAATCCCTGAACCTAATGAGAATCCAAGACAAAGGAGACAGGAGAAGCACTTTTTAGCAGGGAATATAAAACGTAGTGAAAGTTTCTGTAGCATTTTTTGCATCATAACTTTTCTGAGGGGCTTTCTGTCCAGGTGGATCTAGGTAGTGTAAAAGCATCCACCTTTAAGAAAGCAAGACATGTACATGAATGGTCATGTTTTCCAGTGACAAATCAGAGATGTAGCATACACTTTTGCCCCCCCAACTGAAAAGATTTGCTAATGAATCTGAAACATTGGGGGTAAAGTGTAAAGCAGGGTAGCATTCTTGAATAGAGAATAGCGAGATAGATGCTTCCATTTGCAAAAAGCGGTCCTTCCAGGTTCACTCAGTCTTCCCATATTTGTTTTCTTCCATCACATAGCCCCTCCCCCTACCCTTTGCTATGAGTTCCATGATACCTTCATTTGCAATGCTAATAGCATGTGATGAATGTAAGAATGCGGTGAGTATCTAGGCCAGTTTCATTTGCACCTCAGGCAGAGACCTGTACAGAAAATTGAGTTATTGTATTGTTTAATAATGGGTTGTCCTTTCTATACCCATTTTTAAAGCAGAGGATGTAGCCTGCCACTTTTCCATATGATTCGTATGGGATAGGAGATAATATTCATAAGTCAACTAGAAAATGCCAGGGAATATTTAAAATAATCTCCAGTGATTTTATCCTCATCTCTTTCTCTCTCTCTTTCTGCTGCATCTGTAGTATATGGGCAGTAACACACAGAGTAGTTACCAATATAGGAAATGAAGAGTACATAAGAAAATCCACTGACTTAAAACCTAAGACAAGCAACAAGAGAGGTGCTTATGTTATAAGCAGATTTCAAGATAAAGGAATGGTTTTCCAAAAATATAATTGGCATAAGTTCACCCCTTACCCCAATGCTGTCAATCAGATAAGACATTTGCTGTCCAGGGTTTACTTCTTTAGTTTTGTGTTGCTTAGATGTCCACCAAGTAATGGACCTACGTGTGAAAATAAGATTTTTGGTGAACCATCCCATTAATGGGATCCACATGCAAAAGCAATAAAATTCTAGTCTGTGGTAATCGACCACATGCTACAGATGCAACTGAAAGCGTTAAGGTAAGAAAAAAAAAATTCTTTAAAGTGGTGTATCTTAGCAAAGGAAGATTAGTCTAGAATTAAATCAGACTATCCCTCCTAATTATTACTGAAGAGGAAGGTGCGTCTTTACTGATTGAGTGATCGTTCTCCTTTCTCTCCCCCTCTTTCTCCTTCTGTTGAGGTGTGGGGACTTGTGGCTTTGACCTTGTAAAAAAGGAGGTTGCTGAGGCATCTTAAGCCTTGTGCTTGTTACGGTGGCTAGCCTCACGTCTGCTACTTTAATAACCTTCACGGTCATCAAACTAGCATGCGTAAACACGGCTAATCCCCGAACAAGTTAAAGGGGGAAAAGACTCGCTACCATCACTTGACTCGAATTTTACCTGTAGCAACTCAGGCTAAGGTTTATCCATAATAGGACAACTTCAACTGGCCTTAACTTTGTTTCTGTGTATCTTTAACACTGCATGACTAAGAACATTATTTAGGACTATTTGCACATTAGGTTTGGAAAAGGACCTTAAAAAAACTTGAGTATATATTATAGTGGAGAAATCTACTGTTGTTTTTCTTGTTTTTAATTTTTCAAATCTGCAACAGGATAATAGTAATGCATATGCGCAAGTAGTGTATATACTGAATGGGAACATGATATCTAATATAATTCTTTAGCAAGTCATTTTACTTTATTATGGAACTGCACCTAGGTGCAAAGAGACGTTTGCAATGTTTACAGTCAGAATTGTTCACTCAGAGTACTATGAGGTGAAACAAATTGAGACGTGCGTCACGTCAGGTTTTGTGTGGGTAAATAGTCTTATAAAGGTGCAGTACACTTGTCATAATCCACCAGTACACTAAGGTATGTTACATCTAAAGACTCTGGAATGAGTTCTTTCCTTCCATTGCACTGTTCACAAATAGGTGTATAGGTGAATGTATTGTTGCATGCCTTAACACCACTACATCAGTGTGTAGTGCTCCAGCATTGGGAGGGCTACGCTGATCACCCCTACATCGATTGTTTAAAGCGTTTTTGTTTGTACTGTTTTCACCAACTACTCAAATTTCCCAGCAAAACCTTTACTTGTTATTTGAAATGTTTTAAAATTAGGCCCAGTATAGGCCTTAAATCAGCTGATGTGGACCTTCGTCATAATATTTAAAGTTGCTTTTTTTTTTATTTAAAGCAGGAGTGTCCAATCTTATCTGCAAAGTCGATGTGAAAATCTGTAATCATGCTGATTTAACACCCCTGGTTTAAAGCAGTCCTGTACTTTTTTAACAGAATCTTCTATTAAAAAGGTTTTGAACTAGTGAGTTTTCTGTTAAGTATGCAGAAACTTGCCTGTGAGGCAGATGATACAGAGTGAAAAACATCAGAGAACTATGCTTTCTCTACAAAGTGGGGACAGTGCCCTCTAGTGATCCTTACACCTCATTACATTACACCAACCTGGTACTTGACTAGGTTACTTTTTTGTATTCTTTTTTTTTTTTTTTTACAAATTTTCAAAACTGGTATAGAGAGAAAATACATTTTCTTACAATTACTGTTTATTTGCTAAATTTTATTCATTGGGATGTAGTACATTTTATATAATACTTACCATTGCCAGATTAAAGTTCGTACCCTGTAGAGGAAGTGTTACCTTATTTTCACTTAGAAAATAATATAACTGATCATGGTTGTTCAAATTTTGTATTTGTGTGGAGCATTTTAAGACTGCTAAATACAGCTGAATGTGGACTGCCTCATAATTCACCACAATGGATTATAAAAACCTGTGTGCACTTACATGCCATGGTGCTTGGAGTATTTTCCCTCACCACAAGCTCATGGTGAACACTACATTTTAATGTACGAACCACCAGTGGTGTGGCTCCATGCAGAGCCATGCTGTTCTTCACAACTTAATAGCAATGGTCAATTTTAGTGTACTGCATCTTTATTAGCCCTCTCCTTGTCTCACTGGTATCTTTATCTATTGTTCTGTATTTTGGGAAAAAAGAAACAGCATGACTGGAAAAAAAGAAAAAAATCTATGCAAGTGTTGCATGAGACCTGATTGTTTCTACACTTTCTGATCTACTTTAGTAATGTACTGATTCTTCTTCTTAGTTTTGATACCCATTGTAAGTCATTCGTTTTGTACTAAGCACAGAAAGATGAGGGATGTTCCCCTAATATGATGTGACTGCTTCTTTGAAATTTCATGGGCTTCGATACTTCCATCATTCTTTTCAGAGTTCTTTTAAAAATGGTGCAAAATTAGTTGCATCCAGTAAGCACCCTGATTCTGGATCAGATACAAGTAATGTTCGATATGTCAAACATGGATATGATCCTGTAAGTAGTATTTCTCAACTGAAATTACAAGTGGTTTAAAACCACAAGTGTTTACAAGAAAGGAAGTATACATTTTTTTGTTCCTGCAACTGCTGTTATGACAACTTCAGATATTTAAAGATCCATAATTTGGGACTGTAGAGTGTCGGCATGCTGTTGAATACGGGCATGAAGTGGTACAGTTAAGCCTTGCATGTCATACATTTTAATACACAAACCAAAAGATTTATTTTCTGTATTTAGCCATCACATTTTTTTCTAGAGGACCAATACAGTAACTACAATAAACAGTTCCTTTTTCTTATTTTGTGGTATAAGAAGCACAAAGTTTACAATGGGTATTAATTTAATTGATTTGTTTTGTCTTCTATTCTGTATGCAATACAAATGTGGAAAGATACCGCCTTAGAACATCAAGACTTCCTTTTCTGTGTAGGTAAAAAATAAACATACATGTTTGTTTATATATATATATATATATATATATATATATATATATATACATATATACATTTTCTTTTTGAATGTCTGCTTTGTAATGCAATAAATGCACTAGCTATGACCCCAGCAGACACTATGATGGTCTTCTGGCGTTCTCTACGCCCCTCGCCCCATCTTTCTGAAGAAAAAAAATATATATGCTTGATGCTGTAAAGAATGCTTTCTATTTAAATGAACCTTAAAATGCTAATAGTTATAATAAACATTTTATGTACTTTTAATACTGCTGTGGTTGCTTTATTTTCTACGTTTCTTTTTCCTCAAATTTTTTAACCGTTTGGACTTGGACATCTCTTGGCCTTATACTGTTTCATCAGTTCATGACCGCAGCAGACAGATCAGCTCAGTCAAGGGGGCTTTATTGCTCATTTATAGAAATTCATCTAATTGACATTGAGTTGTATTATCCTAACAGGTTAACATGAAAATGACAGTGTATTTTTTTACACAATTTAAAACTAATATTTGTCTTCAAGTACAAAAAAAAGAAAAACACGTTCCACTTTATAGTGAAGTCTTAACTACAAGTTGTATGAGGGTACCTCCCCTGGTTATTGGTTATGCTCACTCTGAACTAAAGGGACATTTACACAAGATAACCCAAGATCTCAAAGCGGTCTTATAAGAGATTTAGAATGTGTGGCGCCGATGTAAAATAAAATATGGCTTGGGGTTTGAGAAAGCAGAGAAAGAGAAAATGAAATGAAATGAGTGTCCTTTGTGACCTGGCTAGATGGACTCTCAGGCAAAAATGGTTTCCTCTCTCCTTTTCTTGGTAAGAATGGTCCCAGGCTTGTGTTGAGCATCTGGATGGTTGGCGAGCTCTGGAGGACATGTGGACACAGGGCTCTCCAAGATGGCCTGCTTCAGGTCGTAGAACACAGAGGAGTCTTCTTTGGTGAGGAAGGTCATGGCCACTCCGCTCTTTCCAGCACGACCCGTTCGGCCAATACGATGGATATAGTCTACCAGTAGACAAGGAATACACAACACAGTTACTTTCAAGATCATTTCATGTCACTTCTGATCCTAAGCAGGGCTAACTTTCAACCTTGCTTGGATAGGTTTCACTGGTCGGTTTCCACTTACTTACAGCTGACATTTGTGGAGGATCATAAAGTGCTTATTGTACATGGCATCTTGAATGGGTTTTGTTTAGTCTCACTGATGATATGCTGGACCGCAAAGTCTTAGAAAGACTTAGAAAAAATTGATTGTTCATATTTTTACCTTGAAACCAAAATTACACTCCTACAAGCAATATTAGGTGCTTTCACACTGTAGTTCAGGAACTTGGTTACTGGTTAAGTTCCTGGGATGTATAGTTCCTGACCTTTTTTAGCTGCGAACTAACTTTTCTTTTACCAGAAATTAAAACCAGGCCAGGTTCCTGTGATGTAAAACCAAAAAAGTTCCTAGTTCTTAAAATGCTTCCTGGTTCCTGCAAAATGTTCCTGTGGTGTAAAAGCAAGGAGAAGCCATTTGAAAATCTGGAATATAATTTTTCCAGCAGCATACTCACCCTCAATGTTCTTGGCCATGTCGTAGTTGACAACCATGGAGACATCCTGGATATCAATACCTCTTCCGGCTACATCAGTGGCCACCAGGATGTCTTTGGCTCCGGCCTTTAGGTTGGACAGAGCAAACTCTCTCTGCTCCTGTCCTTTGCCACCGTGCAGTGTACAAGCATTGTACTGGGAAGGATGAAAATAGTGAGTGTTTAGGTGTTTCCGATACATTCAAAGTGCCTGAAAGTTGTGCAGATGCTGAGTTATAGCGTCTTGATAGCAATTTGCCACTTACGCCCATTTTCTCCAGGGACTTGGCCAACACGTCACAACCCTTCTTTTGGTTGACGAAGATGATGATGGGAGGTTCAAATCCACGTGAGAGGACTTCAAGAAGTTTCTTCCTGTTTACAGTGTACACAAAAGATGCTTTAGATGTGACAGGATCATTAAGTTCTGGAAACCTCTGCAGCTGTATGAAAGGATGTCAAGTGTACTAAATATCGCATGCATGAATGAGTGTTCTGACCTCTTCTCAGCCTCTGACATGAGGATGACCTTCTGCTCCACTCTCTCATGCGGTTTGCCAGCAGAACCAATGTAGACTACCGCAGGACGTCGTAGGTAACTTCTGGCCAATCGTTCTACAGCCGGTGGCATAGTGGCTGTAAACATGACCGTCTAGAATAGTGGTCAAATGAAAATTTTATTTTAATTATTTAATTGCTTAACTAATTGCCTAAACAAACAGGACAAGTATAGTCTGAACTATAAGGCACCAATATTCCACTCTTAATACATATTTTGAAAATAATTCAACACTTTCATTACTGTGTGTTATGCTGTTATAGCGAGTCTTGCCGGAGCACCTGCCTGCACTCAGACCACAATGTACATTGTTCTTAATCACTCG
>JBBPDA010000132.1:3128226-3150466 GCA_037974385.1 Arnoldichthys spilopterus | reverse complement strand
CGGACCCGGTTTCTGTAAAGCTGCTTTGTGACGTCAGTTGTAAAAAGCGCTATACAAATAAACTTGACTTGACTTGATCAAGTGGAATTGTTCAGTAAGGACATACACATCCATGTCACATGTATTGTTGAAATGCCATGTATTGCTTTTATGTTTAACACTTTTTCTGACCTGTCTGTATTTGTGTTTGCCAGATTCGAAGTTCAGCGTCATTTTCTCTGGATCTTCAGCTTCATCTGTGTCTGGTTTCTGATTGGTCACAGGGATATATTCCAGAATCTTCTGGACGTCAGGTTCGAAACCCATGTCAATCATCCTATCAGCCTCATCCAATACCACGTATGTACACCTGCCAAGCACCAGGTAGCGATTCTCCAACACGTCAATCAAACGACCTGGTGTAGCAATCACTATCTGAGGATGACAAAAAACAAAAATATCTCAAATCTAAAACACCACAAGTAGTTTATCTATGTAAATCCTTTGACATTGCACTTTTTAAATTTTATTTGATTATACACATAATACAACATAACAACCCCCCCCCCATTTATCTGCTATGTACATAGAATAATTACAGCTTATACCTACATGGAAGCACATGCCATTTTTGGTCACCTTTTAAAACAATCAAAGGAGAAAAGAAAGTGTAGCAGCTCACCTCACAACCCATCCTAAGTCGGAACCCCTGGTCCTCTCTGGAGATTCCTCCAATCACAGCTACTGTGCGGATGCCCAGTGGTTTGCCAAACTTGATAGTCTCTTCTTCAATCTGTTGGGCCAACTCACGTGTGGGGGCCAAGATTACTGCATAAGGTCCCTGATCAGAATCCTCAATTCTGACAACACACATACATAGTTTTACATTTGTCTGAGATTTCACCACAGTTTTATGATTTAACATCATGAAAAACTGAACATGTTACCTGCCTGATGCAGCTTACCTGTCAATTTTTGGAAGAGTGGTGATCCAAACCAATAATGGGATAAGAAAAGCAGCAGTTTTTCCACTGCCAGTCTCAGCCACACCAATAATGTCACGGTTCTGTAAGCCAATTGGAATGGCTTGTCTCTGGATGGGTGTTGGTTCCTAATAAAATATAAGATCACATTAAACATCTGAAGATAAAAAAGTCTTACATCTACATTATAAAGTGGGTATGCAAAAAAATTCCAATCAAAACTGCAGTGAAACTATTATAAGATCTGAATACTGAGCCTACCTTATAGCCACACTTGTCAATGACTTCCAGGATGTGAGGGGGGAGGTCAAACTCTTTCCAGTTGCGAATGGGGTTGGGGATTTTCCCTCCCTTGGTGGTGATGCTGTAATCCTCCCGAAAGATTCGCCAGTCCCTGTCGGTCATCTCATCTAGCTTTTTCTGAGACCAGTGCCTGTCGTCCCAGCGCTGCTTGGCCTCCTTTTTGCGCATCTTTTTCAGACGCTGCCTGCACAAGAAAGAGACAGAAGAGAGTGCTCATTTTAAAGGAATGTACATCACCTCATATTTGAAGCTTAATTTGTGATGTTAAAGAGATCAATGTATAGTTAACCCTTGCTGCAGTTGAAAAGAAGATTGCTTGTTTGTGCGCATGCATGAGTGAGATTGAAAGACACAGATACTTACTCTTCCTGCTCTTTTTCCTCCATAGTGCGCCTCTTCTCCATCAGGTCACCATAAAAACGAGACTGATCTCTTTTCTGCTGTTTAAGGTCAATGCCTGCAATAAAGCCACGGCCATACAGCTGCACCTGATGCTTTTCTTTATACCTTAAAACAAACATAGCATACAGCTTGTAATCACTAGAAATGCACACCTAAGCAAAATAAATAACTGGTTAAACAAATATTATATACCATTACCTAGAAAAACACAATATGATTTTTCTTTCTTTTTTTTACTATTTTGAATCAGTCGAGTTGCAGTGCATTTCTTTGTTTTAATTAAATTATGCAAACAGATTCATATTAATATTAAATTAAACCACCTACAACATTTGTGTGCAAGAAATATGAGTGAAAGGCTCTTGCTCAGTACTGAAGTTCTAATTGATGTCTTTTAACTTTGTGCCAAGGCCTTTTAACTGCCTGTTAGTGTTCATAATGGACTACAGCTGGTACCTTCTCTGTGCCAACAGAAAAAGGGCTACTTTGATATCAAAAGTCTATGGGAATAATTTCGAAACTCCAGATCCCAAGATCATCGGGTCAGGCAATTCTTTTATAAAGTACAAATATAGGGCTGCAGTCACTTTGCTAAGGTTTGAAAGAAGACCCAAACTATAACCCTCAAATGAAAGGAAAGTAGCTTAGATGGTCAGATGGTTAGCAATCCAAGAACCACCAAGGTACATATCTGCCATAAACCTAAAGCTGCTGGAACACCAGTTTCATGACCTCAATCTTATCAAAAAAATGTGGATTGTGCTGAAAGGTTGAGTCTGTGCCAGGCACCCAAAAAATTTGGTTAAACTCTAAGAATTCTGCCAATGTAAGTGGTACCCACAATAAACCAAAAACTGTGAATCAAATTTGATACATTTTTTTGCAGTGTTGTATAATTAATTTGCCACAAAAAATGTGGAGAAATTGTTGAGAACCTGACACCACAATGACAAACATGTTTGTGATAAGTTTGTGTAAATGTTTGACAACAACTGTATTTATACATCAATGAACTATAGTTTTTCTGTACATCTCTAGCTCATGCTGGTTGTATGCTTTTTTAAACACTTACAGCGGGTTATAGTCAATGGACGTGTCCTCAGAAGCATCCCATTCAAACACAAACTTCCTGTCATTCAGGTGCCTTGTGCGACGACGTTTCTTCATTCCACCAAGATAGCGCTCCTGAGAATCACAGAGGTTTGATGATCGATTGAATTTCACATTTTTACCAGAATTTATAAAGCAGGGATGGCCAGCTCCAGTCCTTTAGAACTGGCATCCAGCACAGTTTGGTAGTTCCCCTTGTTGCAGGGTTTTAGCCATCTATTTGTTGGCTAATAAAAGATTTGATACTCACTTTGATAGCCTGGAGTTCTTTGCCCTTGTCCTTCTCCTCCCTTATCTTCTGGCGCCCTTCATCGTCTTCATTTCCATTGTTCTCCCTCTCCATTCTTTCCCTGCGTTCACGTCGCTCTCTCTCTTGAGGGTCCTCTGTGCCCGGCAGAAACATTTATGTCACAAAGGGTGACCACAGATGTGCCACTGAACACATTACAGGTCATTACTCTGCAACATTGGTAAAAGCTGTGCTTTGTGACAGCAGGGTCTGGCTAGGTTACAACCTGAGGACCTAGCACAATGGCAGCAGAGTTTGACTTCGCCACAAGCAGAGTGCCTACACATTGCAGTTTGGACAAGATTTTTATACTGTGTGCATGTATTTGTTTATTTATCTTTGGGTTTGAAAAAAGGGCTCTATGAATGTGGCTTATTGTTTTATACTATTTTCATGCAATCCTTGATTTGCAATTTACTGCAATATAAAGTTGTAAAAGTGTTTAAGGTACTAGCCTACATTTATGCCCCGCCCATTTTGCCCAGTTCAAGTTATCAATACAACACTTGAATGATTTTGATAATAAAGACTATGGATTCATACTAGAGCGGTCACAAATATTAAATAATCATCTGATTGCAACTATTTGAGCTAATTGCAGACAAAAACTGATTGAAATTGCTTTCTATAGATGTTAGCTTTCAGTCAAATTTGTCACAACAAACCATATACACTAGATCAGTTTTCATCTCTTGGGTTATGGGAAACAAATATAAACAAATTACAGCTAAAACACCTACATCACCTTTAAAGAGCTGAGACGCCCTATCTAAACTTCCACATGCCTCATGTCCTCTAGTCTAAAAGACACTGGACCTACTTTCAGTGATTGTCATATACATTGCAACTTCATGAGTAAAGTCTGCTGAAGCCAGTTTCCTAAGCTGCCTTTCTGGAAGTTGTCAAAAAAGTTCCCACTATTCCTCTTGCAGCCTAGATAAACGACCATGTGGATTTACACATTAACAACCACATTAAGTTTGCTTGTCTGCAACTTTAGGCTTGCACTTTAAAAGTAACAAATGACGAATGATTGATGAACAATGACAAATTCTAAATCAGTTACTTATATTAATTAATCAGTCAGATAAAAGTTCATGATCATGACAGGACTAATCAATACTGAATACAATACAACTAATCAATACAATACCCACGTCTAACAAAAAGGTACTTTTTAAAAACAGCATTAAGTAACTTAAGCCTCACCCATCATCTTCCTGCCAATATCTTGGAACACCCTCCTCTTCCTTCTCTCCTCATCAATCTGCCGGCGGCGTTCCTCTGCCACCAGCTCCCTGCGTTTCAAAGCCTCAGCCTCTCTGTCAGCCTTAGACAAGAACTTAGGCTACAGAAAATAAAACAGAATGCAACATGAGACTCATAAGCAAATGTGCAAAACTGCAGCATCCAATATAAACCAAATACATAGTTAACATTTAAGAAATAAACTGTGGTTAGAACTGAAATTGTGTGAGGGAGGTGACTGTTACTAGTACACAATGGACAAAACATAATGACTACACATGTATGTCAATTCCCGAAAAAATATTAGACACAATCTCCTGGTATATCAAGTTACAATTTTTTTAATTTTTTCTGACCCATTTATAGGATTTTGTCTCACCTTAGACTCTGCCTCCTCTTCTGCTTTCTTCTTAGCCAGCAGCTCCTCCAGAGACAAAGGTTGCACCTATAACAAAAGTAGATCGAGGAAAAAATGAACAACACAAAGCATGCATGTACCAAGGGCCACCTAAAAAATAAAGTGACTGACTGGGGTACCTTCTCTTTCTTCTTTTCTTCCTCATCCTCTTCTTCTTTCTTTAAATCTTTTTCTCGTTTTATTTTTGCATCCTTGGATTTAGGGGAAGTGCTTCTGAAAAGAGAGAACAAACCAGTGCGTCAAGACCTGAACAGTGCGGAATAATGCTACTTTAATTTCTTAGTAATACAGGTCTACAAGTTTTGGCATCTAAGCATCAGAAAATGCCTGTAAAGACTGACACACAGATTACAGAAAAAAACATCCTTTACCTGGATTTCTTACTCCGATCTTTGTCCCGTCTGTGGCTGTCTCGGTCTCGGTCCTTACGGCTTCTGTCCCTGTCCTTATCTCGGTCTCTTTCTTTATCTTTCAGTCTGCGATCTCTGCCAGCAAAAATACAAAGTGGCTTAAACCAAAACATTCCAGTTAACACTGAGAATACCTTCACTACACACTGTTCTGTAACTTTATTAATAGTTCGTTATTAATTGTCTGTTACTACTTCCAGAGAAATGACAACTGTATACCGGTCTGCAGATTTGGAACGGCTGCGGGACCGTTTCCTTTCACGAGAACGATGGCGCTTGCGTTCTTTCCCTGGAGAACCCTTTCTATCTCTCTCCCGGGAACGTGAGCGACTCCGCTTTCGCTCTCTCTCTTTGGCCCCGGAGCCATCCAGGTCTCTTTTCTCAGAAGACTCACCTGCCATCTGTAAAGATATGTTTAGAATAATGGAAAAAGTATTTGTACGGTTCATCAAAGAATAACAAACAGATCTTTAATTCCAAAGATCATTAAGCCTATTGGAAAATCTTTTTATTCTGGACTTTATCTAGCTTTATCTGGGTCAGGGAAACTGGCCCTTAATGTAAGGAAACATTGTCAGTGTTATATGGGTAACAACAAAAAGTTGAAAGAAAAGTGGCAGTATTAGTAACATAAATCATCAATAAGTGCTCATGTTTACACGCAAATGTGATGTCAGTATTTTCAGTCAACAATCCAACCCTGTGATGCATGTGTGTACGTGCTAGTAATTTTAGGTACATTTTATTCTAACGAAAATCTACTCCGATATTTACCTGCTTCTAGTTAGCTACTTACGCGAAACAGAAATATTCGAGCATAAACCTGCTAACTTCACAATTTGAGTAAAAAAAATCCCCTGCATTATCTCCGTTTGTTTTATGTTACCCCTTTGCTAGCTAACGCGAGTTAGGCTAACATGTATCCCTCCCGGGCAAAAGCATTACAACTTACACCACAGTTATCAATATTAAAAGATATAAAACGAAATTACCGATGTACTGGACTGTTCAAAAGTACAATCATAAATGTTTTCATTCAATAACGTACCGTATTCTTTCTGAAACAAGACGCTTGACGAAGTCTATTCGTTTCACTGAGCCGCCATGTTGTCCGACATCAACAAGTGACGTATGTTCCGCCGAGGATTATAGGAATCGTAGTTCATCGACAAACTATCGCTCCCGAAACAAAGTCTGGTTTAAAGATTCATCAGCGAAGAATGCCATCACAAGGCACCTATAAAAATATCTGCCATAATCAGACAAAAATAGTACAGAATTTTCACAGTATTTTAACTTAGGTCATATGTGAGTAAATAACTGCGTCGCGTAGTCTATTTTGATTATTATCCTCCGCCAAACAGCTCAAATAACTGTCTTTTCAGGCTGCAATGATAATGTTTGCTGTTCAGTTCACTTATTACATCATACATGTTTTTATTTTGTCATCATTTAGACCTTTTTACAGATATGCTTTATGCGTAAATGACCAAAAATTTAACTACAACTTCCACCTCATACATAAGCATCATATGTAAATAAACAAATAAAAATGTAGGTCAGCTTTGCTCCCAGAGGCTAGAAAAGGTTAGCATAGACGCGTGCCATTGTGTTTGCTATTGAGTGCTGCAGCACGCGCGAGGTGGGCTGGACAGCTGTTCTAGAAAGCTGGATGGTACATCAGGTCGCCCCTGTCACAGGCCCTCCTGTAATATATGGCCAGCGGGGGCTTCGAGCCGTACCTGAATGGTCCATTATGGACCGGGAGCGGGATGAGCGGCACGGAAGAACAACATGGCGGCGACCACCGCAACACAACTGGACTGAGGCCGGGGATGCGCAGTGAGGAAGAGCGACTCGGCACATTTCACCACTGGCCAAGGGACGTGCCGGTTAACCCGGCAGATCTCGCCCGGGCTGGGTTCTACTTTCTGGGTTACGGGGACACGGTACGGTGCTTCTGCTGCGATGGTGTATTGCGCTGCTGGGTCCACGGGGACGAACCGCTTAGCGAGCACAAAAGGCACTTCCCAACGTGCCACTTCGTTATGGGCAGAAACGTGGGAAATGTTCCGAGACCCCCTGGATCCCCAGATTCGGTGGACGGCCAGCTGTTGAGCCAGCTCCAGAGGATGGGTGTGGATGAGCAAGTAACCGGCGGACAGGCCGTCTACCCCGAGATGGAGTCCGAGGACACCCGGCTGACCACTTTCCACAACTGGCCAACAGGGGCTTCTGTGCAGCCACACACTTTAGCTCGTGCAGGCTTCTTTTATACAGGTACGTATACGGGATTTGACACGTTATTAAGTCGCGATTAAAATCATACAGTTGTTCTGTACTCGAACAAGGCCAACGAGGCCTCAAAGAGAACCGTAGGTTTACGCTTCATCAGTGATTTGAGGATGTCCGTATTTTCATTTTTGCACAGCAGAGCGTGATTCGAGAATAAATGGACCCGTTCTTTGAACAGATTCGCCAGGCCAACTGAATCGAACTTTTTTCGGCATTTCTTCAATGCTTTTGTATTATAGACCAAATAACAACAACAACAATAATAATAATAATAATAATAATAATAAATAATAGCCCAATATCACAATTTAAGTCATACATCATAACATAAAATACGATAAGTCTCACTGAATCAACTTTGATTTTTATATATTGCTTTTTATTTTTTCTTATTTTTTTTGTATGACTCGTTTTATTCTATATTTACGCTTCATATAAAGCACATTGAGCTGCATTCAGATATATGAATGTTGCTATATAAATAAAGTTCTTCTTCTTATTATTATTATTATTATTAGTAGTAGTAGTAACAGTAAATAGTAAATAGTAGTAGTATCTCTCTGTAGACTATAGTTGCCTTTTTGGTACTTCCCGAATATGATCCATCAATGAATAGTAATGACGGATGTCTGAATAATTGGTCGAATCAGCGTTATGGAGGAGATGGGGATAAAGTTGACTTAAAGATAAACGAGTCGTTGAATCGAACGTTGGATTCAGTGAATCGGTCAGTTTAAAGAATTGTTCCGGCAAATGAAATGTTAGATGTGGGCTGTTAGGCGAGTTTCCCTTTGTTTGTGTTGTCACGTGCTTATGTGAGCAGAATGCACGAGACCTTGCGAGTTCTGCCTTCACTCTATGGCCCTATTCTAGCTTGAAAAAACCACTTTGACTCTCACTACATCTATGACAAATCTTACTTCACATGTTAATTGTGTGTGTGTGAAATCCCCCCCCCCACACACACACACAGTTTATGCAATAACTGTGGTAAAAATGGAAAACTCCACTTTACAGTAAAACTGTGTCAAGTAATCAAAGTCAAAATCTTACTTCATGCTGTAATTGTGCTAAAGGTTTCACAGACATGCAGGAAAGACATTCTCACCTCTCACTTGTAGAACTATCACTGTTTACTTTTACCCTTGTGCCAGCCATTGATTTTATACTACTCACATTAATATTCATAGCAAGACATGGAAAAGACAGAAAATCTCTTAATTTACATGATTATAAATGACTATAATGTTTAGATTTCATATTATGTTACAGTATTATTCATAAGTCAGCAGAATAATATCTCAATACAGTAGGACTGTGCTAATTATAGGTGTAGTATTATTTATGGTACAAAACAATGAAAATCTCACAGATTTGCTGATCCAGTACTATTCAGTAGGAAGACTTTCACCAGGAAAACTGTCAGGGCCATGCTGTTAAATAAGTTGTTTACAAACAACAAATGCACTAGTAAATAGGGTGGATTCTGGCATTACAGGACAGCAAGCAGTACATTATTTGTATTTGTTTTGCTTTTAATATGCATGAGCACATACAATAAATAAAACAAAAATAAAATGTAAAAACATATGTATGTAGAACTGTAAAACTTAAAGGTAAAAGGTAAAACTTAAAAGAAATTTGGTTTAAAAAAATATATATTTTACATATTTGTAATACATAACATGAATCAGTCCTAAGGCTGTATATCCTATTTTCAAGTAGATTAGAACAGAACATCAGATTGATTTTTTAATGCAATTGTTAACCTTCCATTATATTAAAATTGCTTTGCTTCTAATGTGCTATTTTTTGTACATTGCTGAACTATTCAGTGCCTCAGAATTTGTGCAGAGAATATTAATGTGTACTAATGTTTCTTTTAGGACATGGTGACAATGTGAAGTGTTTCTTCTGTGATGGTGGTTTAAGGAACTGGGAGCCTGGAGATGATCCATGGCAGGAACATGCAAAGTGGTTTCCACGGTAAGACACATTCTTTTTTTGTATATTTTATTTTACAAAGTTGCCTGCATTCAAAATCATGGCTGGAACACTTTAGACCATATCAGACAGGAGACACCGATTCTGTCATCATTTAAACCATCAAGGGCTAGTACCTTAGCTCACTTCAGTTCCTCACTCTTATAACATAAGATTACATAACTTACATATTAATTTCATTGTAGTTATGGAACATTTACATTAGTTACATAATAATAATTTGAGGAATAACTATATAATAATTGTCCACTAGGTTAATTAATCATTTAGCACAGTAAAGCATTATAATGTAACATGTATTGTACATATAGCAGTACATATAGTATTGTTCAAAAATATAAATGTTTTGTCTTCAAGTCTTAAGGGAAAAGTACAGAACATTGTTGTACATGCTCTTAGCATTGTACTAATTCACTTTTCTTGGCTTGGTTTGTGCAACTTCAGATGCGAGTATTTGCTTCAATCCAGAGGGCGGGAGTATGTGAACAACATTCAGCAGTCTTTCTTCAATATGTCAGAGACGGTGTGTACAATTTACTTTCTTACAAATGCTCCTCAGCTGCTTGTACTGAGCTCTAAGC
Source organism: Arnoldichthys spilopterus (assembly GCA_037974385.1). Classification (NCBI taxonomy): domain Eukaryota; kingdom Metazoa; phylum Chordata; class Actinopteri; order Characiformes; family Lepidarchidae; genus Arnoldichthys; species Arnoldichthys spilopterus. The sequence goes on along the minus strand of JBBPDA010000132.1, from coordinate 3,140,444 downwards.
CTATCCTGGCATATAACTGTGAATGTCTGTGTTTCACAGGGTGGATCTCAGACTTCAACTGCAGGAAACATTTCCACAGGCCATGGTAAGTGAATCTATGTGAATCTATCTCTAAAAAGAAAAAGAACTGAAAAAGAGAACTCCTCTGGATTTCCGAAAGCAGTACATGTGACCGTAATCTTAAAACAGGTGCATAGACAGTGTCAGTCATGTTGGTAATGGCATACCAAGAGCTTAGGTTGAGGATTGTCTACTAGGAATGTCCTTCACTTCTTTTCCTGCTGTGCAGACTTGACTCTGAACAGAAATCCTGGTTTGTGCAATATCCATCCGAGCATGTGACTTTGTGCAATGCAGAATGTTTTCACTTTCAGATTCGAAACACTGGCGTCAGTTCATAGTACATAGTTCTCTAGGACACTGTTTCTTTGTCTGACTGTTTTTCACAGTTACCTAGTGTGAGCAGCACTGCAGTATTAAATAGCAGTGATCTGGTGACCAATGGAGTTACCAGTATGTTCAATTTAATGGCTGTATTCAGTTAATTTCATGAAAGACCACATCCTCCTTTATCATGTTCAGTTTCTTGTAGATCAGGGGGTGTCAAACTCCGGTCCAATTGGTGATTTCCCTGCTCAAAAACTCACCTTCTAAGTGCCAGGTTTAGTGAATGTGTTTGAGGAGGGGAAGTACAAAACAGTGATGGACACCAGCCCTCCAAGACCAAAGTTTGACACCCCTGTTGTAGATCTAAATGAAAAAACTTTTTTTTACCATTATGCTCAGTGTTTGGGCGTGTTATCACAGTACATTAGTATTGGGATTATATGAGCAAGTTTTGGTGCACAGTTTTAGTATTGCTCAGCCTCAATTTTGCCAATGTACGAGGAAACTTTTTTTTGCAATGGCAGTGTAATAGGAGAAAGAAAAAAAGCTAGATTTCTTCACTGAATATCAAAATGTAACTTTATAGTGTCATTAACTAAAGGGCAAAGGGCTTAAAAAGAGGTTCTTCTATAATGACGATTTGTATCTTTAAGTGTAATACTGTGTCCCATTTATCATTATGAGTGTATTATTGAGGCCTTAAAAATACCAACACACCCTCACGCCTCCTGTGTGCTCTCCCCACTGGTAGAGGTGCTAAGTGGACAGAGCACAGTGGCAGCAGCCATGTTGTCTCCTGTGGTGCAGGCAGCACTGCAAATGGGTTTCCAGCAGGCGCTGGTGGAGAGTTTGGTGCAGTCGCGCTATCTGCTCACCGGCCGCCACTACACCTCCGTCTCTGACCTGGTGGCGGACGTCTTGCAGGCCGAGGAGGAGGAGAGGCAGGGCAGTGAGTCCAGACCAGGTGTGCGATGAGCTTTTTTAAGAGCATAAATTGGCTGACTACATTTATAAAATGAGCGCACCTGGAATTCCCTCCTGCATGGGCTTTTGGGAGTGCACTCAATCAGAGGGTAAAGAAAATATGCAGGTGTAGAGGAATATGCCCCTCCCCCCTCTAACATGTGGATGGTTTGTTCCCTCCAGAGCCTGTGGTGAGGCAGGGCGGTAGTGCTGGTGAAGTGAGAACACAGGCCTCAGTCGAGGAGAAAGGTCCAAGTTAACATGTTTTACTGCTTTCACTGTGTGTTGTTTTGTGTATGTGTTACAGTCTAGAATTAGGGCTGTCACTATTGCTTAAAATATCAGATTAAAATAGAACTACTTGGTGAACAGGCAATGATTATTTGATATCTGTGGTAATGCAAATTTATATATATTTTCTCAAAAAAAACTTATAAAATTGAAAAAAAAAGGTCTCACGGTTACTGGCACCCTTGCTTTCCTACTTTGTGCAACATAACATTAATGAGTCTTCTATAATGCTTGATGAGATTGTGTAACACAGAAAAAAAAGTGAAAATGACTGTGGCATTGTGAACACACCCCATAAAATGAAGTGCACCACAATGAAATGTGACCTCTGCATTTAACCCATCACACATGCAGCAGCGGGCAGCTATGTGAAGCTTCCAGGAAGCAGTGTAGGGGACAGTACCTTGTTCAAGGGTACCTCAGTGGTACCCAGGTCAGGACTTGAACATGTAACCTTCTGTTCACAATGGCAAGGTCCTAACCACTAGGCCACAGAGCAAGCATCCCTAAACCCCTCCTTAATATAGACTCTCCCCAGATCCTCCAGGGTTTTACATCCTCTCTTTTGGACCCTTCTCTTAAGTTACCTTCAGTTAATCTGAATTACGGTGTTGCTTGAAAATAAAACAAAAACACACATTCAATTTTTGCTAATTAAAGTGTTTAATAATTTAGTAATTGAGTCCTAAAAATAGATAAAGAGAACCCAATTAAAAATGAGAACATATACTTGGTTATTTATTTATTGAGGAAAATGATCCAATGGCAAATATATGTGAACCTCTAGGATTAGCAGTTCATTTAAGGGTGAAACTAGTCAGGTGTTTCAATCAGGGGATTCAAGACCATTGTTAGACCATTGTCTCTCACATTGGCTAAAGGTAATATTCACGAGTCTGCCATAAGAACAACAGAACAAAAAGGTGTGCATTGCAAGAGTGTAATAAGCCACTGCTCTACAAAAAAAAACATTTCTGGCAAATTACAGTTTAATCTTGTGTACAAACCAAAAATTATTGGAAAAAGGTTTGAGTTTAGAGAAAGGAAGAAATGCATTTAAAAATAAGAATTTTATCCCATTTGTGAAACGTGGTGGTGGTGGTAGTATCATGGTTTGAGCCTTTTTTTTTTTGCATCTGGGCCAGGATAGTCAGCAGTGATGGAACAATGGATTCTAAATTATACCACCAAAATATACAAATACAAAGGAAAAAGGAAAGTGGGACACGTAACAAGACAATGAATTCATGCACAAAAGTCATTCTGCCAAGGAATAGAGTTCTGTATGGAGGAGTGGGCTACAATTCGCCCAAGCAGGACTGATTAAAAGTTACTGGAAATGTTTAGTTACTGCTGTACAAAGAGGTGACACCAGAAATGGAAACCAATGATTCAAAATACTTTTGGGCACCCAAAATATGTACTTTCCTTAATAAATAGAAGTATAATATTTGTTGTGTCATTTGTTTAATTGGCTTCTCTTTATCTAAGTTTATTGCATGTGTAAATATAAAATAATGTTTTAGGCCATTTCTAGGCATAAACATTCCCGAAGGGTTCACAAACTTTTAAGCAACACTGTATATCAGGGGACTAGAATGAATGTCAAAAGGCCGGTTTTGTGGTTTTGAACTATTCGTATGTGTGCTAACAATTTCTTTAGGATAATTGCCCTGCTGGATGACCATAACCCAGTTTTAGCTTTTTGCAGAGGCAGACACATTACTTTAAGTTTTCATGTACTGTTCATGTAGTTCTTCAATGCCATGTATCCTAACAGCCCAAAACTTGGCTGAATAACAATCTTTCTCACAAATTCACATTGTGGTCCAATGAAAAAAAATGCTTTCTTCTGGCACACTTTCAAAATAATTTTTGGGTCTTTACTATCTTCTGCAAATGTCCAACTATGGTCCTCGGATAAATATTTGCCATTATCCTCCTCAGCGTGCGAAGTGATAATGTAAACCCATGTCCTCCTCTAGGTTGGTTTAGTACAGCTTGGGTTGTTTTTATCTTTAATTATAGCTCTTAAAGGGCTCATAAGGAATTTTGCATAGCTATTAGCTGATTTATGAAAGACAGCACAGTTATGTCTCATTTCATATGCTGATGAATGATTAAGAAATTGGCCTTCTGTCACTTCATATTTATACTCCAGTGACGGAGGAAGTCATTGCTGAAAACCTGGACATTTCTAAATACTTAAGAAATAGTAAATTTTCTATGAAGAGTCTCTAAAGGTGCCAACACTTTTAAAAATGATTTTACATATACAGATAAAGATGTAATCAAAATCATATGTATTAGATATTATATATTAGATATGGGCCTTTGCTCAAAATTTTTATAGAGATACATCCCTACCCCCTCTACTAGTACAATGGGTAGTGACAGCCCTATTCATAAGATTATCCTGTCACATGAAACCTTGTATTTTATATTCCACAGATGTGGTCTTGCAAGTGAGAAATAAAGAGTTCTTTCTAGTCAAGTCCATCTCAAAGCTAGCTGTTTATAAGACTGAAGAAAAGCATGTAGCATGCAACAAGTACACTGTTTCAACCATGCCCATTTTCAGGACACTAACGTGTGTGTGTGTAAATGTGTATGTTTTGCAGTGCTAGGGAACCTGAGTGCAGAAGAGCAGTTGAGGCAGCTTCAGGAAGAACGTACCTGTAAGGTGTGTATGGACAAGCTGGTGTCCATGGTGTTCATCCCCTGTGGTCACCTGGTGGTCTGCACAGACTGCGCAGCTAGCCTGCGACACTGCCCCATCTGCAGAGCAGTCATCCGTGGCAGCGTCCGTGCTTTCATGTCCTGAGACCTGCACGATCACCCTCCTATGCACGCACTTAGAAACGTTTCAGTGAGCACAAAGGAAACTCCCCTAGTTCTCATCACTAAGAAGCCACTGATAAAATAACACTTTAACAGAACTGAACAAAATCGAATTTTGTATCAATTACAGAATAATTTCTGTAGCACCCTACTAGCACTGTAAACCCTAACTCGGAATTCTGCCAGGTACGACTGAGTCACGGCTGCCAGAGCTGATCATGGCCACTTTAGACAATGACTGTTATTCCACCAGACGGGCCATGGTGCATTTAAGAAGCATCCCAGGAGCAGCTCTCAGCTTCACTTCACTAAAAACATGCACCTAGTCTTCTTTTTTTTTCTTTTTTTTACAGCAGCCACATCTGAAAAACAAAACTGTAGTCTTTCAAATAGGAGAACAGTATGTGTAATACATATACAAAATAATTGAGAATGAATGTATTTTTAAGAAAACACAGCATCTAATCTTTGACATATGTTGTTCAGAAACTTTGATCCATGTTGTGGACTCAACTGCATTAATCTGTAGGCTACAGCACAACAAAATAACAACATAAAATGAAATAACAAAAAACACAATTAAAAGAGAAAGTACATGTAATTAACTACATGGAGGAAGCACAATAATCAAGAAAAAATGAGCAAGTCAAAAAAAAATCAAGTCAAAACACAGACAAAATGCTCTGCTTTTGAAATGTTCCCAGTAGCATAGGACAACTTGTGGAGGAAGAAACAAAAGAACATGAGACATCGTAGACCCAACACACAGTGGAATTGCCAGAGTCCCAAACTTTAGATGCTCTACATATTGATATATTTGTCACCAAGCTCATTTATGGTAGTAACTCAATAATATTTCTTAAGTTGAATGAAAGAATATGCCTGCAGTTTAAGGGGTTAAATGGCTCCCACCCATACACCACTGAAGAAAGCAGCTTTTTGTATACTGACTAACTTTGAAGTCTTTTTATATTGATTTATATAAGTAAAATGATATGCAGTATAAACTGAGCTGAATGTAACAGCTTTAGTATGAAGTTTTTAAAAAATGAAGTTTTGCTACACGGTGAGAAGGATGATAGTTTCGGCTGAAACTGATAGAACTTCCTTTGGAATGCTCTTCAACCTGACGCTTATCCTCAATCACTGCCTAAGACAGCTTTCAAAGTTGGTATTTGAAAAATGCAATGCATACACTTTCTTTTTAAGTACCCAAGTACTCATATTTTCTACTTGCTACAAAGTATTTGAGCGTTGGCATAGTGCCATGCACATATGTTTTAAATGCCTCTATGTATTTTTAAAGTTAAACAAAGTTTTTGAAAGAAGTTGCTCTTGCTGAAATATGCAATTTTCTTTAATTAAAGTTTTGAATGAACGCACTGTCAGAGCCTTTTTTCCGTTCGCATCAAAGGCAAAAATGGACCTGAAGACCTGAGTCAAACCTGAAAAGGCATTTTCAAGAATTTCTTTTTTTGACCAAAGCTGTGTGTAAAATATGTGTGTGTGGTGGTGGGGTTTTGGGGAGGGCAAACATGGGACAACTTTCCAGGTCAGCAATGGCCCTGTTGGTGAATAATCCCAAACACAATCACAGCAACAGAAATGTCTGATGAAAAGTAAACATTTTCTTTTTTTTTTTTATTAACAAATGTCTATTTACACTCTGGACAGCAAACGTGTTGACAGGTAAGATCACATCAGAGTGGCAGCAATGGAGAACTACAAAGAATGGGTGGCTTGTTGGAGAGAGATACAAAAAAAAAAACACTGTTAACAATGAACTCATCTGTAAAAAGAGACAAAAGGAGGGTGCAACAAGAGAGAACGAGAAAGAGGAAAGAATATTCATTTAAAACAATCATGCACAGGCGTTCGGCAAGAGAATAGGCACATATCTATCGTAGCTGGCCTAAAGACAACCTCCTAAACATTTTTACTGTAGCATTACAAATGTACACAAATAACATCTGAATATGTTTTTGAAAGGAACGTAATCCTGGTCCCTATTGTAACAGGTACCACTCAAATGCTTTGTTAGTTGTACAGAAGCACATAAAACACTAGAGGGCAATATAGTGTCACACTAACACGATCTTGCAGGGTACTGATGAACTGTGCTGAATTCTTTTCAATAGTTGGAAATGTAGCAGGTACATGAAAACATGATGTTTTGTCAGAATAAAACCTTGTATATTCATTTTTTATTTTTTCAACAATTTGAGAATGTCAGCTGCGCTTTAAATTTGATTAAAATTCTACAAGAACTGCTTCCCTTCTTTTTGGAACAGGATTTTGTTGTGACAGTGATAAGTTATATCGGTCAACAGTCTCAGACAGATGTTGGTCTCACTATGATGGTTAAAAGCAAAAAAATCTAACACGTTATCATGTGAACCAGATGTTGCAGACAGACTGAAGACTGAAGTTTCTAATTACATACAGTAGCTGTGCACCTACAGTGAAAACGACTGACAGCAACTCATCTGTTAACATGTATTATGGTCTAAGCACAAACACTAAAAACAAGCAGTCAGAGGCAGCAGACAGACTGTCCCAGCCCTCCCTCTACTGTCACATCAAAACACAATGAAAGGCTATTTAAACTTTTAGCGAGGGATTCATTAAGCACTGTGAATATCAGCCCCTCCCTGCAAGCACACAAACTATGTAACACTCTTCTCTTTGATCTTAAGGTTCATTAATTAAAAACACTGTGCTTTGAAATATTGATCACTTAAAAAGACGACACACTATTACATTCGCATAAGAATTCTCCTACAGTACAACTCCTTAACCAATTTAAAACACTGACCTTAAATACAAAAATCACAGCACTTTGGACTTAAAAGGGACAGATGATGGATGATGTCATTTAGATTACAGTACATGTAATAGAAAACCTTCAAAAGGATCAGTCTTTCTTATCGCTTCACAGGTCCACAAGGAATGCTCTTTTCATCCAAAAAAATGTTTTTTCGCTTTTGTCCTACTTTGGCAGTCAAGGTTGGGCTGTTTGTGGATCACACAGGCCCCCTGACCAACTCCCCACCACTTTCCTGCTCAGCGTGTGCATCTGCGCAGATCCTGTGTAGATGTAAACTCCCATAGCTATAACTCTGCCACACCTCCAAGCCCAAACCTGAGTCGCTAACAGTGAACTCAGCAGAGGCGTCTGCAAGAGAAACTGATATATATACACAATACACACGGTATTTGGGACAGATGCCTACATACAGTTCTATGCAAATTTTCGGCACCCCTAGTCAAATGACACATTTCTGTGAGTAAACATCCTGTACAGAGACAAGATTTAAATGGACAATTACTGTTATTTGCTGGATTTAACATACTGGAGAAAACACATGTGGCCCATGTACAATCTATATTTTAGGCTTTGTAAATTGAAATTTGCTAAATAGAACATGTCTGGGCTGTTCAAACTGTGACATTCGACATTCATATGACAAAAAAATCTTTGGAAATAATCTTACACTTGCGATGAAAGGAGAATATATTGTGTTTGATATATTATTTCTTGATGGGTGTTATCATTATTACCAATTTAAAACTGTAATTACAGCAGATCATTTAGCACTCTGATTGCACACACATTGGCCAAGTATTGTAAGGGCATCTGCTAAATGTCAAATATATGTACATAGAATAATGCAGTAATACAAGGTAATGAAAAAAGAATCTTCAGAACTTAAAGCCTAAGCCTTGCACTTCATTTATGTATTGTAAAGAGCAATATTAATTTTGGTTGCTGATATTAGTATCTCCCACAAAAAGGTTTCATTTATTATTACCACCCCACATATTCCCTATCAGTGCAACCTAAATAGTAGAAGTTGCATCCTTTTATGGTCACTGTATGGCTAATGTGATTACTTTACTTGGTTCTAGGTTAACAGTATGCAAAGTCCACCTTCTGCCTTTTCCCAGAGGGGCTTTTGACAAGTCGAACCTTAATAAATGAGAACCCCAACAGTGTGGAAGAAGAGAGGCAGCTAGATGGGGGAGAAAGTACATAGGGATGTGAGATGAATGATGGAGGAATCTGGAGGAATTCACCAGGGAATTACCGCTGTTTCCTTTCCGCAACACACCTTCACTTACGTAGACCTGGAACACACACACATAGACAGAGCCATTAAAAAAAGTTACTCAAATCCAAGGTTATACACACATATAGTAGCAAAAATCTGTGCAGACACTCCAACTAAGACTTAGATCCAGAAGCACACACGCAGACACACACATGCCGAGTGATTTATTAAAATCCCCCCCCAATACGCCTGTGGTTGGTGTATGTGTCAGGGGAAAAGACAAGCACTTCATCTCATTTGCAACTAGCCTGATTAAACTGTCAGGAAAAATGTCCTTCGGGCAAGTATATATATATATAAGCAAGCAATGGAAATTTAAGAAGGTACTTCTGCACATGCTTATTACACATCCTGCATAATTTAAGGCTAATTCAAACAAAGGCACTGAAAGAGGGCGCTGATCCGTTGATCAATATTCCAAAAGGACGTGACTTTAGTCTCATAGCAGAAGACCTTGCAGATTTAAAGGACTCACATTAGGAAAACCAAGCCTTCCTCACCCTTTTAAATAAGAGAGCTGGATATAGCATGTAAATGTCAAGCTTATGTTGTATACATGGATACTACACTGCAAAAACAATTCCGTTCTGAATTCAGTTTTAGTAATATCACAAAAACCAACACGTTCACATAACTAAATGCAAAACACACACAAAAAAATTATGTTGATTTTTTAAGTGAAAATAGGTACAGAGAACACACTTCTGTTTATTTTATTAATTTAAGACATTAAAAAATAAAGTAAAAAATGGCCTGTGTAAAGGTTATGGAACATTTTAAATACATTTTAATCAACTAGTTAAACCCTGCAAAGAAATAGAATTTGTGCACTATAATTAGCAAAAAAAAAAATCATAATTAAGTTTGTTCTCTTCAGTGTGTGTACTTTCAGAAAATCAATAAAGCATGTCATTTGACCGGGGTGCTTCAACTTTTCCATTCAACTTAATATCTCACCCTACCCTATTTTTCACCCTACTGCAGGTTAGCTCTGCTCATTCATGATTAAGTTATAAGTGGAATTTAAGCCTGATTTTTGAATAAGGTAAACAGGACGGCCAATAGGAACTGAGATCATTTACATACAGTGGGGCCCAAAAGTCTGAGACTACCAATGAAAATGCTGTTTCCCCACTCGTAAAATTACGTACATATTTGTACAAGTACATATTTGTACCTTTTCATAACCGAAGTTTTTTTTATCAGAAAAATGAAATAAAAAGTCGAGATAGGATGTATGGAGTCAATGTAAAAAAAATACTAAACTGCAATGTGGTACAATTACAGTCCCTATTTAAAAACACTGAAGACATGACCTTTAAGGTACCACCCTAGTGACTCAAAAAGTTGAGTTATTTTTCCATGTGTATCATCAGTTTTAAAGTAATAAAACAGTAATAAAACCACATCTCCTTGGATTAAACAGGGCCACGGACACTGAGAGGTACCTTGAAACTACTAGCCATCCCTCAAAACCACGCTTGTATCTTTTCATGTTAGTCATTAACCATAACTCCCAACTACCCATTTGATAAATCTGGATGACAAATATGTTATACAACAATACCAGGACTCTTAATATTGATTATATTATTAAACTGCTAATTCCCAATTAATTAAGTAATGAGTGTTAAAAAATACAATATGATGCATTCCTGCATAAACACAGATGAGCCAAAACATGATGACCACTCACAGGTGAATAAAGCTGAAAAATAGGCAGGTAAGGCTTGTGGGGTGCTCAGGATGACAGGGTCTTGAGTGCCCAAGGCTTATCTATTCACTAGGGCGATAAAGGCTATCCCATCTGATCCATATAGAGAGAAGTGAAACATTCTGTGATGGGGCCTTGGATACGAAGGGTGTCTGGTCCAATGAGTCCCGTTCTCTTTTATGTTGCATGAACAGCTATGTACATGTCCACCTTTTTCCTGGGGAACTGATTACAGCAAGCTGGTGTAAAGAGGACAACCCAGTTGAGGGTGTATGATGCTCTGGGCAATGTTCTGCTGGGAAATCTTGGGTCAGGATATTCAGGTGGATACTATTTTGACTTGCCACATCTGCCTAAATATTTTTGAGGACCAGGCACACAGCTTCATGGCAATGCTATTTCCTGATGACTGCAGTCTCTTTCAGCAAGATAACGCATCCTGTCACACTAAACACATTGTTTGGGAATGGTGTGAGGATCACAGAGTTCAAGGTGTTGCCCTGACCTCCAAATTCAATCAAGCATCCGTGACATGTGCTGGAACATACATGTATATTTAAACTAATCAAAGCACAACAAAAGGGTGCATTTTAACAGGGAACTACATTCATCACATCTCTCAAATCATATAGTGCATATTTTTGAAGATGTGTGATTATATAATTGCTGGGGAGGGGTGTTTTTTGCCCACCAGAACTAGACTGCAGAAATGGAGTCAGTAGAATGTCTATTCTTAATTAAATTAGTACTGTGGAACATTGCAATTTAACAGTGGGCAGAGCGTCACCATGTCAGAGCTACAGAGAGATTTTTCAGGTCTAAATTGGTCACAGAATTTGAGCTAATGAGAGAAGAGGAGCTGGAGTGAATCAGCCTCATTGTTAGAAGACAAGAAGGACTCAGTCATTGTGTTTGAAGATTCTACCACAGCAGCCAATTACACACATACACTGTACATCCACCACAGCTGCACAACATATCATTTGTTTAGTGTCACCACAACATTCTAGAAATTTGCAATATGAAAATGAGCTTCTAACATATCACCAAATGTTTTATTGTGTGCTCAGTGTGTGCCGATCAATCACAGATCGTTCTCTCTGCATTTGGCTGAATCATCAGGTGTTTGCTAACAAACAACTTTGTCAAAAATGATGCAGGATTATTCACTGATGTGTTTTCAATTTACTAGAAATATTAAGTATACTGCTATTGTGATATAAATTAGAATAGGTATGCTGGAATCATTTGCACCTATAACCAGCCTTGGCAAAACTGAATAAATGTGTGGTGAGTAAGTTGAAGCAATTATTTTGGGTGTGCATCAGGATTTGGGTGATTATTCACACCCAGGCTGTGTTTAAAATGTAACAAATGTTGTTGATTTGGGCACTATTCTGAAGCAGGAAGGCACTGAGGAGTCCAAATCAAATGTTCTCAAATGCAATTGGGTTACAAGTACTTTCCTCAGAAAACTGATAAACTAGACACTGTAGGCAGGAAGGCTATGATAAGCTTGATAAATCTGCCTTTAGTTTTGGATGCAGGTTTAGTGTTTATAGCAGCATTAGCCTTGTAGCTCTGATACATAACTAAAGAAGCATGTGTCTCCAAACATGTGTTAGCTACTTAATCTGGGGTAAGTGATTAATTGTAAAAATTTGTTTCAACAAATTATAACTTCTGATTCTGAATTCCTGAGGTGTTATGAAGAAGCTTAGAATAAAATCCCTGCAGATTTTGGCAGTAAAACTGAAAGCAAGAAATAAGAGAATCAGTTTTTTCTGATACTGAAAAATGAATATTGAGAGCATACTGAGTAGCTGCATCACAGTCTGGTTCGGAAATTGCACCGTCATGGAGCGCAAGGCCCTGCAGCGGATAGTGAGGTCAGCTGAAAAGATCATTGG
>JBBPDA010000132.1:3090191-3107913 GCA_037974385.1 Arnoldichthys spilopterus | reverse complement strand
TGTTTCGTTTTTACTGTGTACTGTGTATACTGTGAAAATGACAATAAACCTACTACTACTACTACTACTACTACATAGAGCACATAAGACAGGGAGTAGAATGCAATATTCAACAGACACAATACAGGTAGACAAACAGACAGGACAACATGTAGCATATACCAGTAAAAGACATCCCTAAAGGGATAAATATTGCACTTTAGGTAGGTATTATAAGGTGACAGGTGAGGTAGTGCACTGGACTGACACCTGATTACACAGGAACTAAGCATTTTTTGATTGAATTCAGAATTCTGACGGCCTGAGGTATAAAAAGTTGAACAGACTTGACAAAGGAGAAGTTATGATACCGTTTGCCAGATGGTAGTGAACAGTCCATGCAATGGGTGAGGCTGGTCCTTCACAATGTTACTGGCTATGTTGTAGTAGCAGCAGGTTTGGTAAATGTCTGATAACTTTCTCCGCTGCTCTTAAAATCCTATGTGAGTGTGTGTGTGAGAGGGTATGCAAGTATTATTTAAGTATCAAACGCCCTTCAGGCTACAACTTGGAATAGTCAGCCTTTGCTGCAATATAAGTCTGTTGCTGTGCACACTGTTTAGGAATGATTTGGCCCATTCTTCCTGGCAGACTTGCTCCATGTTGTTGAGGTTGGTTAGATTACACTTGTGAACCACATTTTTCAAACAATGCCACTGATTCTTGATTGGATTGAGATGTGGACTTTGACTTGGCCACTGTACAACATTCACATTTTTGTTGTTCAGCCGCTTCCTGGCTTTGGCTTTGCTTGGGATCTCAGTCCTGTTAAAAAGTAACATCTCTCCCTAGCTTTAGTTTATTAGAAGCCTGAAGCAAGTTGTCTAATAGTTTCTATCTATATTCTGCAACATACATCCCTCCTTCAGTCTCATTAAGGTTCAGTTTCAACAGATAGGTCAATCCAGTTCTTACTGGCAAACTCCAGAATGCTTTGAAGTGTTTTTCTTCAGTAATGCTTTCTTTCTAGTCCCCCTCCAGTAAAGACCAGGTGTATGCAGAACACTTCATCACTGACTGGTGCACCTACACCTCTATGTCAACCTCTGTAGCTCCTTCAAAGTGGTTGTTGGCCTCTCTCTGTGTGGTTCCTCACAAGTACTCTTCTTCCTCTGAGGCTTAATTCTGAGGGACAGTCTGGTCAGTATGATGCAGCAACAATTCTCATGCAATTGATCGAACAATGCTCACTGGGAAATGTAAACACTTGGATATGATTTTGTTTTCTTGTTCATCTTGTGCATTTCTATACCTTGTTACTAATGCCCATAGCATGCAGTTTTCCTTCAGATTCACAGTTTGATCAGTTGCATTTGAATTAAGCTCTTTTAAGGTCTATTATTCAGAAAAGCTGAACAGAATCTTCTTAATAACTTCCAGGCAGATGCTAATTGTAAGCCAATGGTGTACTCCTCAGGACAAAATCTTTATTCTGTGCGAACTTTCCCAGTCGAGGGGTTAAATACTTATTCAGATAACGTATTTATAGTTCTGTTCATTTTAATACATTAAATTCTCTTATATTAAACCAAGATCATTTAAAATATAATTTTGTGGGTTGGTCTTTAAAAAAATACAAAGACTTTTGCAAAGCACTAAATATTAAAAACATGATTTTTGCTGAAGTTATGTATACAACAGAGAATAAAAATAGAACACACTAAGAACACTAGAAGACTAAACATTCTTTTTTTAAAGTAGTTTATACGTTTTGAAGGGTTATGCAGTCACCACCAGCACATCAGATTTAAGTAAATTAGGCATTGCTTAGTCAAACAAATGGCTGGTACAGGTTTAAAAATGCCATGTGTGTTCATCAGAACAGAGAATTCAATTATCATCAGACTAATGAAAGTGAAAGTGACTCTTTGTCATTGTGAACACACTCAAGCACCCCATGAAATGTGACCTCTGCATTTAACCCATCACACGTGCACACATGGAGCAGCGGGCAGCTACTAACAGCGCCCGGGAAGCAGTGTAGTGGGACTCGAACCTGCGACCTTCAGGTCCAAAAGGCAGTGTCCTAACCACTAGGCCACCACTGTTGATTCATCAAAAAGGAAAGTTTTTTTTTAAAAATGTGAATAAAGTTTAATGTAATTATGACAGACGTAGTTGTGTCAATATCAAACTCCAGTTCTGCAACACCACAACACTGAACAGTTTACTGCAAGGACGTTCAAGTCTAGTACTAGTGAGCTACTCCTCTATGGAGTTCCAACCTTAATCCAACAAACCTGATCCAATTAATCTGAGCATTCAAAAACATCTGAATATTAGACACAAGTCTCCTGGAATGAAACTGTCCAGGGTGGTAAATCACCACAATCAGATTTAGACATTTGCGGATTAATGTTTTCCCAGATATAACCTAATGACTGATTACATTCCAGTTGAGTTGCTATGCAGGTGCTTATGCATTGTTATTATTTTATTGACACAGTCTGGTTTACTGTATTTAGTGGAATGAGCAAGAAATCTTAGTTAAGAAGCTAAGCACACACACACACACACACACACACACACACACACACACACACACAAACAAAGCCTATAAATTACAGTGAGTCTCCGGTTCACACTCTTCACACGGGGCTCTGTATGCATTTCCGAGACCTGTCAGCACATGTAGTAAGCAGAACGCGGCTAGTTTATGTATGACACAAAGATGGAGTGGCAGGGAGAACGCTTTATGCTAGCTTTTCTTTCTCATAGAAAACACCAGAGGGGCTTGCCTTGAATTTTTTCCCACAGCTATAACACTTACAAGGGAAACCTGCTGTTTTATTCAGCTTTTTTTTAAGCAGAACTCAGCACAAAACAAAAAACACAAACTCATTTTCAGGCACTGTTAATTGCCCCATTTAGTTGTAAACTAGGGTAGTTTTAACTGCTAATGGTCAGAAACCATTAGGGTAAGTTATAATTTTGCCGCAAGAATGTTTGCCAAAAATCTTGCCTCCGTGGGCAGCGGTGGCCTAGTGGTTAGGGACTTGCCTTTGTGATCGGAGGGTTGAATGTTCAAGGCCTGGCCCAGTTACTGTTCCACTACACTCCTCCCTGGGTGCTGCTGATAGCTGCCTTCTGCTGCATGTGTGGATGGGTTAAATGAAGGGGTCACAAGTCACTTTAGTGCACTTTGTGTGATAGGCTGTGTTCACAATAAATAATCACTTTCACTTTCATTTGATTTTCATTTTGAAAGGAAATATGTTTGTATAATCACTATAAATTTTAACTGTTAGAAATTTTGAAAGATTGTCTAGTTAGATAAACTGCACCTGAAATATTAATTAAACTGCTGACAGAATGAATGAACTAAGCTGGAGCTGTTACTGGGTATAATATTTTGTTTAAAATCAATAAATTGTGTGTAAATAAAGGTCAAATGTCATGTACTGAAATCTTTTCAAATTATGCAATAATTTCATTTTTTAAATCTTTTGGTTAGTTTTCAAAAATTACATTATGCTGTAATTTTATGATCTTGGAAAAAACTTTTGCAAAAAGAGGTTTTATTTTGTTTTTTTAAAACTTTGGTTTAATATATAGTATTCCTGTGTTCCTATGGAACGTGTAAATAATTAAAGTGGCATAAAATCTTTGAAGCTGCACGAGGAGTTTAAATTACCTTCACAACTAAAAAAAACATTTTATGAGTTTTTGTACCTTGTTATTTCATAACAGGGAATAATCCTGCTTCCTTGTATAGTAATTACATAAACTGCACAGTGGCAATTTATTTCTGCTTTTTCTAGAGTATCATTTCTGCTCTAAAAAAAACAAAAACATGCATCATCAAATGCCCTCCAATAAGGTTATATTGTAGCAATATTAACCATCTTTACAAGTCTGGTGATGGTTGAAACAGATTATTAATCTAAAGATCTGATTGATGTTCCCAAGCTTGACATTGAAGCAGTCTGATCACACAAGTGAACCTGCATCAACAACACAACAGAGATGGCTGAAGCCAGGTGGCTTCAACTATGAACAAAGTCATATGCTTTTGAGAGCAAAATGAATGAGGCATGATACTTATACTAGACCCAAGTTTCTTACCTTAGAAAGGCCTCCCACTTCCAGATAGAAGCAGATGAGGAAGACGTTCCAGGCCACCCACAGTGCTGTCCACACACCATACTGGAAAACACATAGCACAAATTTTACAGACATGCTGTCACATGCTGATCACATGGCCTACATTTTAAGATCCAGAAACAGTAACTGCACTCCATACAAATCAGGTTCATCATGTCTTTGTGGCTAGGTAATGTATATTACAGTCTTTATACTGCCTGTTATTGGGAAAATATACTAATATGGTTTTAGAATAATTTACACAGCTGCATCTTGGTTTAAAACTGAATCATCTGGCTTGGTTCCTTCTCCAATGTGTCAAGCAGGCTGGGGGAAAGGGCCATGTAATTGGTTATAGAAAATTACTGACAATGAACTCAGTGAGGCTGCTTTTAAGGGGAAGTTATGAAAGACTTATAGAGTTTAGACCAATGATTAAAATTATAATGCTAAATATTATACATTTCATTACATTTTAATTCATTTTTATTTTTTAGATGAAAATCACATGGATGAAGGATGTGTAGATAGGAAGTTACTGCTAGGAAAGTAAACATCTAATTGCAACTGTGCCATTGTGGTAACTGATTTAAAAAAATCATTACATTAAAAAAAAACATCATATAAAATTCTCCTTAGACAAAGACAACCAGCCAAAAGCTAAAAGTTAGCCAAGTATACATACAGTGGTGCTTAGGGTTGCAAAATTCTGGGAATTTTCAAAGCTGGAACCTTTCCATGGGAATTAGCGTGAATTTATGGTTAGGTTCGGAACATAAAATATAGTCGAAAATATATTGTAGCATAATCAGATTTAAAGCAAATACAGTTAAGTATCTATGCTATTTCTCAATCACAGGCACATAGCATAATACTTAATGAAGGGCTATTGAAGCCACACCCCCTAAATGCAATGTGCATTCCTCCATCACATGCACAGTTATTTCTAGAATTCTGAACTACTAAAGCTACTTTTTTTGAACCCACAGCAAATATAGAGACTATTGAATACACACATATGAGCCCAAGGACTACATAAAGTCAAGTAAGGTTTAATTATATTATGAGGTAGATAATATTTGATCTATGGCGTTAAAGTTTAACTAGCAACTATTAAATCAAAATGTATTCATACAGTAGGTAGCTAACTGCTAAACCAGATATACTAAATGCACTCTAGCTAGTTCTACGCAACTGGCTGATGCCTGATGTTGCCATCCAGTGTGTACTGGAAGAGGTTTTTGAATGTTCTCCGACCAGCAAGAAAGCATGAGCTGAAAGCAGTAATTAATGAGTTTTTGCATTTGTTACTGACAATGCAGCAAACATGAAGATGGCCTGGACACAAGAGGAGGAAACCTACACACTACAGCTGTGCTGCCCACTCTTAATAATCTCCATTTTGTAATCTTACCAAAATACCCTACCTAAAATTCCCATGGAAACTTTCTGGAATTTTACTTTGCAACCCTAGTGGTGCTTGAAAGTTTGTGAACCCTGTAAACATTTTTTATATTTTTATTTTGTCATGTCTTGAACCATTGTTATCCTACCCAAAAGTGGATGACCAACTCCAATTGCAAGGCGTGTAATATCTGAAGGGTTATAAAAGAACCCAGGGTAACTTTGGGCAGCCGTGGCCTCAAGGTTAGAGAAGTGGGTTTGTGACTGTATGGTCGCCGGTTTGATTCCCGGAAGTCCCAAAAATTGATTCCCTGAAAGCCAAAAATATTGCTTAAGATCATGTGAACAAACCAAAAGGATACTGGAAGAGTGTTTTGTGGACAGATGAAGCCAAAATGGCTTAAATGAGGAGTGTTACATTTGGCTAAGTCAAGGTCCTGACCTTAATCCAACTGAAATGTTGTGTAAAAGTGAGCGATATATGTGAGGAATTCCACTAACATCCAAGAGTTTAAGCTGTTCTGTATGGAGGAATGGGCTAAAATTCAAAGTCGATGTGCAGGACTGGTCAACAGTTGCTGCAAATTTTTGTTTGCAGTTATTGGTGCAAAAGCTCAGGTTCACTTACTTTTGTCACACATAGATATGCTATTGGGTAATGTTTTTCAATAAATACATGACCAAATATAATAATTTTTGTTTCATTTGTTTAACTAGGTTTTTTTCATCTACTGTAAGGACTCCGATCCCAGATCAAATTCATATAAAAAACATTTTCGCAAACTTTCAAGAACCACTGTTTATTATTTATTATTTTGTAAAGAAGAAAGTATCATATTAAATATTTGGTATTGTCCAGGCCTACTACTCAGCACTCTTCACAATACAGCCATAAAGGTCAATGAGATGCTAATTTAAATTAGCACTCCTTCTTGTGATATGCAAGTCAACTGATATCTAGCCTGGCCCAGTCTGCAGAACTTGGAAAATGAGGTTATTTCATTCATTCTCAATCTCATACTCCTTTCTGCAGGCAACAGACTTCATAATTCTGCCATTAAAGAATACATGCAGTGAAAGGTAAGCGGTGGATAGTTCATACCAAGGGGCATAAATTATGAGAAGAAAATGTTCTTTGAAAAACCTTTTGTCCCTTGTGGAATGCTCAGCTCAAAGGCATTGTTGTTAGAGTCATCTTTCAAAGAACATTTTAAAATGCCAAAGGGCTCTTCACAAAGACCTTTCATAAAAGTTATTCCTAAATAATAGTTATTTTTTTTTCTCTGTTTCATTTCTGAGCTGAATTCAGGCCTATGTCACTGTAACTGGAGCAGAGTCGAGAATTGGCTAATAAAAACCACACTGACATTTCTATAACAATTATAGTAACTAAATGGTGAATGCTCAGCGATCTGAACAGATAACTTCACAGCTGGGCTAAGTGGGAAGAGCTGGTGGTTTCAAATGGCAGTAAAGTACAGCCTAAGGCAAAATGACTTCCACTTTTCAGTAAGATGACCTAAGATTAAGTTAATGTCTTGTTGGGAAAGGCTGAACTCTAGACACTGTGATTCATGCACTAAGCCATGATTACAGGTGAGTAATATACAAAGAGATGGGGATAGAGGTGAACAGAGAGATGCTGGCAAGCCAAGGTAAAACTCCCTCAAGATTCCCAGGAGTATCATTACTGTAAAGGTGCATGTTGCATCACATCTCTCAAGTTTTTCTCATGTTGCCTATCATTTCTTGGCCTTCTTACTTAGCACAAATTGATTAATTCCAGGATAAAGGTTTCTTCATTTACTTGTTAGCTTAAATCACTTTGGTACCTGGTATCTACATATTAACAGTATTAACAGTTGGCGAGAAGGATGGCCCTCCAACACCGGTGTCTGTTACCTGACATAACAATTGATATAGCATTAAGTGATGAGGAGACCTACGTTGCAGATGGAATTGGTCAAGTCAGTGTGGAAAAAAAATAGACAGAGAAGCCCCCAGAAGTGTTCTTTCCTAGCCATTAGAGAAAGTTGACAGTGGACACTAATGCAAATTTCATCCAACTTAAGCTCTGGTTAGAGTTTAAGACTTGCTAAATAACACTGTCTTACCCATTTTAAACGTTACGCTACTGAGCTGGGCTATGTTGGCACTGTTAAAAGTTGGGAAACGACAAAATGTTTTGGAATCATGCTAACTTTCACTCCATACACAATGCACTTTGATTGACTGTCATTGTGAACAAACCACAGAACAGCACACAGTGCACCACAACTAAATGTGCTCTTTGCACTTAAGTCATCTTTGTAGAAGTACACAGATGTGTGCTCTGTGTGCCCATTGGTACCTCAGTGGTACTTGTATAGGTATGGGATTCAAACCAGAGACCTTCAGGTCACAGTGTGACCTTTCACATGCATACAAAAAAAATCCTTTGCATTTGTAGTTGGTAACATTAGATCTATTAACACAACATATATTTACAAGAAATATTTAAAGAGTCTTAAGTATAAAAATAACTTGCCCTTTCATTAAAACTAAAGCTGTAAAAATCCAGCAGCCTTTGCAGTGACATGAATAAGGCTTGACCGACCAATAAGCTGGGGTGAACCAGACCAAAAATTTAATTAATACTTATTAGTTGTAGAGGGTGGTGAGGTAAGGGCTGTGTGTCAGGGTCCATTACTACAGAGTTATTTAAGCTATGGGGCTGGAGCTGTGAGGCTAATGTTACTAAGAAACACTAGACATCAATATTTACTAAAATATTTTACGTAAATTATTACTGTTATTTAAATACATCCAGACAACTTCTGCCAACCTGCACAAATCACACCTTGCTCTTCATTAAGGTGGCCACTCGTTGATGTGGTCTGGGACACAGCATTGCTTAATTTGAAATATAAACTTGTAAATGCTACAGGCAGCCTTCATAGCCTTTTTAAAAAGTGCTGATCTAGAATCAGTGTTGACTAATGAGGCAACAACAGTAATAAATACAGAGGAATCTTATCCAAAAAACAGTGGATTTTTTTTTTTAGATTTCTAAAGGCAGTTGCTATGTTTAGTTCATATTTTAGTTTATATTTGTAGCTCAGAGTAAGTCAAACTCTGTCCTAAACCACATCACCAGACATTCTGGTGAGGACTCCTGACGTCTTGTGTTTGTTAGAGTCTACAGTTGAACTGAGGTAGTAAAATTTGAATTACTGTATCTGAATTGTGTAAATTAGATTTTTGCCAAATTATTCCTTCAATGCCCAGCCAATGCACACTTATTAAAAGACGGATTCACTATTAAGCTGCTGCCACATGATCACAACACAAGCTTTTGTTTGCATCTCAGCTATTGACAGTCAATGGTGGCAGGTTTTGCAACCCTACGCAGAGCTGACATTCAAACATGCAACCATTCACTGTAGAAGATCAAAAACATGTGGTCTGTACTTTGGATTGACTTGAATCATAAAATATTCAGTTAAAACCTGAAGTCTGTCTAGGGCGTTTGATTTCCTCTGATGGGTGTTTTGCCATCTAGAGTGGTGGCATAGTCAAATCTTGCTAAATTAACAGGCATGTGGGCCTTAAATTTTCTAGTCACCCCACTGGGTAAAAAGAAAAAAAAGGAAGAAGTGTAAAAGGATACTCACTACCACTATGTAGCGTGGGCGGTACTGGATAGTGCCGAAAAGGCCCAGGATGACGACGATGATGTGGAAGAAGTTGGCCAAGATAGGAGCCCATTGGTAACCCAAGAAATCAAACACCTGCCTTTCAAGAGCCACCATCTAAGAAACAAAGAGAATAAATATTAAACAATGTGATGATCTGAAGCGCTGAGATATAATATGACAGTGCCTGGTGATTTACTAGTGCTTGTTTGTAGTATTGTAGCTAAAAGCTTTTTTTTTTTAGCTTCACTTCAGCTCAAGCTTTACAAAAACTATTTCCACTCAAGCTTCACTAAGGATTGCGCTAAGGCGGACAGGGTCATAAACAAGAATCATCAAAAAGTTCTTATGCTCTGCATACAAATAACATTACTGGATCAGAACTGCTGCTCTGACAGTGAATCAGATTTGCTCAGTGTGGGACAGGTAGCAAAACAGTGACTCACATTAACTACCATCAAATAAAGCAAATTTGATATAACAAAGAAACCTGAAGGAAAATAAGAGGAAAGCACCATCTGTGCTGGACCTCAGCCCACTAGGACCAAAGTTGAGGCTGTTAAAAAAATCCAGATGATTTGGTTCATTTTACTGTATGTATTCACGTATTACAGTGACACACAATTCAACAAAGGAACAAAAAAATCCAGCTCATAAAATTTTACCTGTTTTCATCACATCAGAACCCTGCAGTGACGCTTGTCGCTACATGTACATCAAGCATTTTGCACCTTTCATCATGTGAGACTGCATTTGCATAGAACTCAATTAACATAGCAGCCCTTTGTACTTAAAGTGGCATTCTGTCTCCTCCTTCTCCTCCTCTGGGACTGGGGCAAGAGGACGGTGTAATGAGAATCTGGTGAATGTGTGACAGGCAAGGTGAGGAGGAGACAGCGTGAAGGCTGCAGACTGGGTGATGATGGATGAGGCAGGGGGTGGGGGACCCTGCAATCCTAACAAAAGAACAGACTTCCCTGGGCAGTGTTAATGATAAACAAATGCTTCCTGCAGCCTAATGAAAAGAGTCATCTTGATTAAGACCTGATCAAATGCATCTTGAGGACAGAGTTTAAACATGTCAGAGTTTAACTATGCCAATATGATTACATCAGTATTTCTCAAATCAGTCCTCATGAATACCCAGATGGTCCATACCCTGAGCTCTATCCTTATGTGCGGAAAGCTAGCATCGAGCAAAATGTGGATTGTCTAGATTAGAGATCAATCTACCATGTATTTTAAATGTAAAATAATAAACTATTTAGTAAGCACTTTCTTAAAAAAATAAACACACAAAATGGCAAAGCATATCCATACTTATCAAACAACCCTTTACTTGAAAAACTGGAAAGACAAATCAGAAAACCTTGACAAAAAACTTCACAAAAAAATAAATGGTGTGTTCATGAACTTGTTTCTTACTATAGAGGACCAGTTGGAGAATGTAGTTTAATGTATGTATCAATACTACAACCACTACTACCACCACCACCCTCACTACTACCACTACCATCACCACCAATACTACAACCACTACTACTGCTGCTGCTGCTGCTACTACTACTAGTATTACTACTACTGGTGCTAATGCTACTACTACCAATAATAATAATAATAACAATAATAAAACATACTGCCAAAAAACTTTGTGTTTAACATGAATAGTGTTAATGGCCAACAGATGTAAAATTTCAGAAGGTGGTTAGAGAATGGATAGATATACATACATACAGATCATAGATATACATACATAGATGCCCCAATGACTGTTGTTCTTACTCGCAATCATTGGGCATCACATGGCAAGAGCCATTTGAATACATGTAATGAGATAAAGTATTTATCTTTAGTTATTTAGTTATTATTAAACCAATATCATTAAATAAACAATCAACATCTTCTATGTCTTTAAACATTAATGTTAAGATAAAAGATAAACCTTTATTAGTCCCACAAGTGGGAAATTTGTAAACAAGGTTTAAAAAAAATCTGTTAATAATGCAATTATTAAACCTTATTTCTGCAGAATTATGACCTAAAACCTATGACCTTTTCAAAGTCCTACAAATATATAAAAGAAACTCCATTCAACAAATGAGGCAGAAATATTATACCATTATATCATTTATTTATTTAGGAAAATGATCAAATATTACATATCAAGAATTCAACAATTCAAGACCACTGTTGCACTGTCTATAGGTGCTTGACCAACAGAAATTACTTAAAGAGCAAGGCACATAATAGTAACCCAGGGTAACATAAAGCAATGAAAGGCTTCTCTCAGAATCTCACTCTAGTGTTAATGTTCATGATTCCACCAATAGTGTCCATTGTAAGAATGAAAGAAAGCCATTGCTCTGCAAAAACATTTCTTACGCTGTATGGTTGCTAAAGATTACATTATGTATTAAAAATATTTTTATTTCAGCCACTGAGCTACACTGTGAAAGACAGCATTAGTGTTAATCTGTACACATTCAAAACTCATATTTCTCAATAATTTTGTCCCAGTTTATTAGTTTTTCAAATTTGCTTAAAATCCCGGATCTACACTTTAAAATATGCATTTTATCATGCAAAGTGCCAACTACCCACTGGTGATTTACTGCTTTCTAAATACTAAAAATTCATAGCTGCACTGAACGTAATATCTGTACTTGTTATGCTTCTAGCAAAAATATATCAATAGATTCACAGCCAAATTATAACCCAAAAACAAAAAACCCAAGTTTATTATCTTTCAGGAGGTGTATCTTCAGTGTTTTCCTAATCATAACATACAGGTAAATACTGAAATTGTTTAAATGTTTGGCAGAGGTTCATGCAATCAGTGCTAACCGACTGCTTTTCATGCCTAATATTTTCATATACAGGTCACACTAAGTGATTCATTAAAAGAGCCGACATGGTTGTACAGGACATGTGGAGGAAAATCCATTGCATTTCTTCTGTCTCCCTGGCACTTCACCATAGAAAAACTCGCCAGACATAAATCAACACTCTGAATAAACCTGAACCAACTGGCAAGGAGCTGCTGCCAGTCAAAACACTTGGGACATGCTGTATCACAAACTTGGCACACCACGATGAAGTCTGCGCTTCAGTAACTTCGCTTGATAAGACTGGGGCGTCGGAAAGGTGTGACGAGGGGTTCTCCACAGAGAATGACCTAATGTCTGCTTAGAGATAATGAAATTGTGAGGGCCAGATACGAGAGGAAAGAGATGGTATGAGGAGCAGAAAAGAAAAGGGATGAAACGGATTCAAGTTTAGCGATGACACTAATAATAAGTGTTGGTATTCAGTACCAAACTGCAGCTGAATTGAACATAGAAAAGGAAAAAACAGAATTTGAATATGGGTGGAAATAGCTAATTGTAAAGCATAGCATGATGTCACCAAGCTTGGAAAGTGAAAGGTACTACATGCTAGACTACATTCAAAGTACTCAGAGACACATGAAGCACCATTACATATTTTTTAAATGGCCTCAAACACAATGGCATTAGAGAGCTTAATTGGACAGGCAGTGGTGGTCTAGTGGTTAGGACCTTGCCCTTGTGAACTGAAGTCCCGACCCAGGCACCACTGAGGTACCCTTGAGCAAGGTACCGTCCCCCGCTACACTGCTTCTCTTGTGCTGCTGATAGATGCCTGCTGCTCTGAATGTGCACGTGTGATGGGTTTAATCCAGAGGTCACATTTCATTGTGGTGCTCAAGTGTGTTCATAATGACAAATAGTCACTTTTACTATAACATGCTTAAAAACTTTTAGTTCTGGTGGGTGGAGAGTGAGACCAAATGTACTCTCTTGGACTCCTGACAACAGATGGCCATGGCATTGCTGGTGATCTAACTGGTCTTGGAGTCCCCCCCCCTGCACATTTTTGTATTTTCCCAGCTCCCAGCACACTTAATTTAATGAATCAATAATAAGTCTTTTCTATGCTAAAGGTGACAAATTGAAGTACTAAGTACTAAAACGTGCAGGACAGGGGGCTCCATGGTCAAGGGCTGGCAACCTATGGTTTATAATACCACTACACCAAATAAGCTGATACTTTCATTATTGGCATGATAACATACCAGTGCTAGCTAAAGGAGAGTGTACCGGAAAAAAATGGCTGCTTGAAACATGGAGAGAGGAGAGGTTAAATATGTTGGAACCTGTCACCTGAGAATGGGGCCAAAACAACTGGGCTGAGTGTGTTCAGTTGAGTACAAAAGACCATTCTCTCCTCTTCTGATTTCAGAAGAGGAAATAATCTTTCTTTAGGCACATCTGTATTGAATTTAGGAGGTCCTGGGTTCATCATTTTTAAGAACACAAGGTCAAGCAAACATTAAGCAAGATCAGCGAGTCCACAAGGCCCACAGTAGGGCTCAACTGTAATAAAAAAACCTACAGTAACTATTTACAATCAATCAATCTAACTTCATACAGCCACAAATTACAAAACACAGGCAGAAAACAGTGTTTTAAACTGTTTTAAACAGTGCTTTACTGACCAATACGACTGCCAGTTGTGAAATATGAGTGACAGTCTTCACGTTTCTTGAAAATATAAATATAGTACTGCTGGGGCAAAGATGACCAATGTTTTTATTGCTTTCATTATTTTCCGCATCAGTCAGGCTCTAACCCAGCAAACACAGAAAGCCAGGGATAAGCAGGCCAAACACTCAGAGACTTGAGGAAGATTCCATAATCTTACTCTTATTGTTCAACTACCGGAGATGGTCCAACTAATATGTTCTGCTTAACATGCCTGCGTTAGGCATGGAGCTCCAGTGACCACATGCACTTTAGACGACTTAGAGTACTATCAAATTTCGTCCGCAAGTGGACCCCTGACTCACGATGATATTTACACTCCAATGGCCTCTCATTGAAGCCAGAAAAAAAACCAATCAGATACGACATAATACATGTAATGGGATAACACTCGGTAGCGAACAATAATTGATCCATAAAAAGCTCACCACTCCAAAGCCAAAGGCAGCTCAGGAAAATGCTCTCAGAACCTGAAACTGGAACCAGGCCAAATGGCTGTCGGAATCTACCAGGTGCTAGAATTCAACAAAGTCTAAGCACAGCAGTCAGATTTATATAAGCCAGAAGGAAGAGCTGGATCAAATAGGTCAAACATATGAGTTAAAGAGGTGAAGGTTATGTGTGTGTGTGATTCTTTAGTGTTTAAATGGCTTTTCTGGAGAGGTTAGCATACCCAGGCTTGCAGATACATCACCTACTAATTGAGACGTGAGATTGCAGAGAAACAGTAGGGAGTTCAGACTGCACAGCTGTGCTGGCACACTGAGAGTGTTGGATGAAAAGATGATCTCTCTATTCCAGCCAAAGTCTTGTCTCCATCTCGTTCCCTCTTCTCTCTTTTCATACATCATTTTTGCCTTTCATGTTAGTAATGAAAACATTTTTAATGCATTTTTCCTAGTTAAACAAAAGTTAAATTTCCCTTTCTTATACTGAAAAGAGAACTTTCCAGATCTAACAAGCAATTTACTGAGAAATTACCCTTGATGTGATGCAGACAGATTATGGAGCCAGACGCAATACAGAATTATGCAAATGTGTTTTGTGTGCATGCGTCTTTCAAGAGCGCCCTAGGCTGCTTACGCAAGTACGCAAGACTGTGCTCAAAATATCAACGCAGCAATGCATTATAAGGGTGCACTGATCATGAATATTTATGGCCATTACAAAAGTCAGAAAAAAACCAAAAAAAAAACCAGGTAACATCATCATAACACTGCGACAAAAACACTGTCAATTTCCTTGTTAGATGGCCCCTATCAGGGAAAACCTATTTTTTCCACTTTACTTTAAATTAAAGAGTTTATTGTAGTAGGAAAACATTTAAGTAATTGTTTGATCTCCAACCCATCCATATAGGAATATTAGGTCCCTGATAGGGCAGTGGTGGCCTAGTGGTTGGGACCTTGCCCTTGTGAACAGGTCACAGGTTCAAATCCTGACCTGGCTACTAGAGTTTGTGGTCTTGGTCTTGTCACAGTCTTGACGGTTTTTAGTCTTGGGCTTGTCTTGGATCCCTCGGTCTTGTCTTGGTCTCGTGGTCCTTGGTCTTGCTGTCTCAGATCCACATAGTGGTCGGGAGATTTGGAGCCAACAGTATCCATGAACGTAATGTTCGATAATGCAACATTAGTGATGTGTCATGCGCAAAAGCATCGGCTGATGCTTTGTAGTGAATCAGAAGAGCCAACTCCCATTGAGTGAGAGCAGGCTCCCCACTTTTTTTCCTTTCGCTGCTCAGTTCTCATTCTCAGAGGCTCAGCTCTGCTCCAACCCCTCCATATTGTGACCAATCACATGTGAGGATGTAGGATAATACCATTATGTGAAAAGAGCCAAACGTCCCATCACTAAGCAACATTATTATTATTTCGCCTTTCGCGCCCCTTCCTCCGTGAGGAAGGATGGGCATTTCAAGAGTGTCTCTATAACATTGCTAGGCTAGCACCGGCATTCTCAACGATGAAACCCAGATCAGAGACTATTGTCTATTTCACCCACAGCAGCTTAGCCCAGCCTGTTCTCACTGACGTTATAAGAAGCGTTTCAACCCAGGCAGCCTTTTGAATGAGGCACAATACAAAACAGCGAATCAGAATTGAGCTTACAAAGGCGGTTTAATTCTAAGGAACAAAGACAGTTCGGAAAATGAGAATACAATTGTTTTACAATTGTTTTTGATACATGGAACCACAAATTTCATATGGGTCTCATAAGTGAGCCTCAAAAAGCCTATGATCTATGTTCACTCCTACCGCATTGTTACTGTATCAGGTGCATTAAGTGGAATTTCTTAGACAGAGGTGCCAACAATAAAAGATAAACAGGGCGTGAAAGGTTTATACACTTCAAATGCTAAAGAACGCAAAGCTTCTCTTTCTCTCAGAAATGCATGTGCACCACACCATCACATTTCAGGGACTCGTTAACGCATGCGGAAATTGCTGAGCGCTTTTAGACGCTGGAGATTGGTAGATTGTAGGTTCCAGGCAGAGCAGTTCTATCAGCCATTGATCAAATTCAGGCCTGTTCCTAAATCAGCCATTTCCTCCAGATTAGCCAGATTTCCCCCATGCTAGTCTGTGAAAGTACTTGTTTAATGCACCATTTTGGCCTCAATTGATTGCTATCAAGAGGTTGATCACTTGTTTCCCTCATCCTAAGTACTGACTAACTTCTCCAGCTGCTGATGACCAAAGTCGAAAGATTTTCCCTATGTACCCACATAAAAATGTGTAATGGTTTGGTAATGATTTCCATTAAAGAGAACGGCTGAGGAAAGTGAATTAAAGGAACAGTATTTTCCAATCTAATCTGCTGCAACTATATTAGGGGTGTCATAAAATCATTTTGTAGATGACAGAGCACAAGATACTCTACCCACACCTATAACTGAAAAAGAAGAAGGGAAGATTGAGAAATTCACCTCCATCATCATTAGATTTGACAGTATTTGCTCTTCTGGTAAAAGGTCGCAGGTTCAAGTCCCGACACAGGTATCACTAGGGTACCATCCCACTACACTGGTCCCCAGGCGCTTCTCATGGTTGCCTTCTGCTGCATGTGTGCACGTATAATATGTTAAATGTAGAGGTCACATTTTGCTGTGGTGCACTTTGTGTGTGATTGAGTTCGTTCACAATGACAAACAAGTCCCTTTCACTTTATTTATCAGAAAGGGTCAAAAAAGCATGACTGAGCTGGGGATACCGATAGGTTAAAAGGTTTTTCAGTCAGTAGCCTATGGGATTCTTTGTTTATCAATTCACCCGGTTGCCTTTTCACTATACATTGAGTAGCATAATTGCCAATTGCCAAAGGGGAGCGACAAAATCTAAGGTCTTTTCAAGTCCCAGAATTTAAAAAGAATTAAACAACCTTAAAAAAATAGTTCAGATATATACGAATATACACAGCATGGCTGTAATGTATTCAAACATGTTCTGTTTGCCAGTGTAACAGTTTGCCTGTTCGCATTGCATAGGGTAACACTGAAGGTGGTGCCACAAAAAGACCAACGCATTTCTCGTAGTTGTAAAATAAATAACAAACGCAACTGCTACAATACATACATATGCAAAGTACTTATACTACTACAGACAGCAACTACTGCAATAAATACATACGCCAAGTTCCATCAAGAACACGCACACATGCGCATGTGCACACACACAGTCCCCATGTCTCTTGCTGACTGATAGGGTGAGGTTTCCTGACCATGACCCATTAGGTGATTCACCAGTTCTCCATTTCTCCCTCTATCCTTCCTGTAGCCATCATCTCCACTGATGGGTCAAGCCCTCTGAACCATTCACCTTCTTCTTTCCATTCTGTCCCCACAGATAAAGAGATCACTCTGTTTTCTGTTCCTGATAACCGCTTTGTGTGCGCACACACACACACACACACACACACACACACACACACACACACACACACACACACACACACACACACACA
>JBBPDA010000132.1:3057666-3090091 GCA_037974385.1 Arnoldichthys spilopterus | reverse complement strand
TTGTGACTGACAGGAGAATGGTGGCTAAGCTGTCATCCCTGTTGGACAACATCTCCCACCCCATGCAGGAGACTCTGTTAACACTGAGCAGCTCCTACAGTGACCGGCTGCTGTACCCACAGTGTGGGAAGAAGAGATTCAGAAGGTCTTTCCTTCCAGCTGCTGTCAGACTGTACAACCAACACCTTACAGTTTGATCACACACAAACAAACATACACACACATCCAAAACACCACAGACTGAAAACTGGAATGTTTGCTTAATGTGCAATACTGGAATGTCTCATGTGCAATATCCAATATTCAGTGCAATATTCTTCCGTGTAATATTTTTCATGGTGCAATTATTGTTCTGTGTTTTTGTACACTCATGTCTCTTCATATTTTTTGTAAAGTTTACTTTTTAATTTTATTGTGCTGTATAGTTTTTTTTTAATTAATGCTTTATCACCGATCTTACCTTTTGTGCTGCCGTAACAATGCAAATTTCCCACTTGTGGGACTAATAAAGGTTCTCTTATCTTATCTTTAATTAGTTAAGATGCTTAATGTCCAGTGCTGTGTCTTTAGTCATTCTTTATCCATTTATTCTATTAACTGAATTTGTCTACTGTTCATTTAAAAGTGTTGGGCCTTTGTTGTACACAAATAAAATATCCAGCGGAAAGAAGAATATAAAGATCACTGATGAAGAAGGACTCTTTTGAAAAGTCACTCACAGCTTCATACACCTTTGAAACTCTTGTCTAAATGTGCAGAAGCAATGAGATGAAAAACAGGTGTCCAGAAAAAGGGCAACGTGCAAGAGGGCAGTGCATTTGTGTGTGCATGTATGTAATCTCTCTTTTCCCTTTCTGACCCTTCTGAGTTTGCCCTCTCTTAGTAATAGTGTTTTGCAAGCTTGTTCCCAAACAGGGGTGCATTCAGCTCTCAGTTACAATACTTTTCCCAGAAGGGGAATAAGGAAAAGAAGAACGGGAACTAGTGACCCCCAATTATCAGATTACGAAAAATAATTACAGTGGAAACTTGATTTTTTCAACATACCTGAAGAAGGAAACATTTTACCTTCTTAGATACAGTAACTACAGATAAAGGTGATAATCAATACACACAAGTAAAATTGGCATTTTTTTGGTCATTTTTATTATTTAAATGAACATAAACAGACTAGTCACATGGAAAAAGTAAAGCCTTACATTTATCACACCGTCAAGTCCATAAAATTACGATCAAGTGTCCTAGATAAGATACCATTTGATCAGAACCTTCCAAGGTAGAGGTGAAGGCAGAACCTGTCTTATGTAAACCGGACATCTAGGTGACTAGTGTTCTTTTTGCTATTGAGGTGTGTGGTGCGATCATTCCAAGGTCCAAAGAACTCAATCTCCCTAAGGAAGGAAAATAATCTACAAGTGGCATAGATTTCAAACGTCTGCCAATTTGTCTAGGACGGGCTGCCCAGAACGAAAGGAAGAGCAGAACGTCTGATGTGAAAAGAATTCTTCAAGTACCCCAGACTTGATCACAGAATCAGTAGGTAACTCTTTTAGCTCCTGTTTTCAGACTAGACAAGTCTGACATGCAAGAGAGACATGCCAGGAAAAAATCTTTACTTAACAAAAAGAAACAACAGAGAAAAACAGTTTGCAAAAGAACACAGACAATGGGCAGGGATTTTGGAATAATGTAGAAATGTTTTGCCATAGTGACAGTACCATGTGGCACAGACCAAAGACAGCTTTCAGAAAAACCCCATGCCTTCAGTGAAGCATGGTGGTGGAAATATTATAAGGGTGGTTGAAGCTCATTTATACAGATATGAATTCTGCAGCATATTAAAGACTGCTTGAAGGCAATGTGAGACAATCTGTCCAAAAGTTTAAGTTGAACAGAAGGTGGGCATTTTAACAGTATAGTGATCCTAAGCACACTAGTAAATCCACTTAGGAATGGCTGAAATAGATGTGAGATGTGAAAAGGGCAGTACATGCAAAAACGTTTTTGTACTTAATTGTGCATGAAAGTACTGAAACATTTTAGGAAGCTAGTATTGAGACTGGTGGACAATCATGCAAAACTATATTATTTCTGGTACTAGCTTCTGAGGCCAGGGGTGCACTTAATTTCTCCATATATGTTTTTGTTGAATAAATGATTTAAAAGCTATATTTTATTTGATTTTGTTCAAGTGTATTATCTTGATTTTTGGCACTAGGTTGAAGATTAGCAATTTACTTGTGAAAAAATATGTAAATATGTTGAAAAAAAAATCAACAATAACCATGGTGTGTACTTATTTTTTTCACACAACTGTATCCAGAAATTTAGAAAATTTAGGCACAAAAAAGCAAATTAGTTTAATCAATTAAAAGAACGCATTATAAAGCAAAAAAGAGTTGCTCATATGACCAGTTGATGAGTCATCTCTCCATAGGTACGAGAGGGGAGGAGGGTGATATCACCCTGCCAACGTTTTGCCACCAAGAAGTGTTGAAGATAAACATAGAGTGTCTTTTATCACTTTGTCACCCTACATTTATCTATAGCTAAAACCTCTTGTAGACTGACACTAGCGAGGCCAGCTTGTGATTTTAACAGTGAACTAAATAAGCGTGAACTGTGCAGCCAACAACATCAAAGCCAAAAGTCTGACTTCCCCCTGGAGGCACCTCAAAATAAAGCCAAGGGGGAATTATCCTGTCAAGAGGGGTTGGTCTGAAGAGATTGTACAACTATAGTTTATTCAGTACATTAACGTAGTACTTACACTCATAAGACATTTAACACCCACCATATAGGTATACTAAGTAAGTCTACAGTAGCTCATCTGTTGCTGCGCTACTTATCAGGCATCAAAATGTTGCTGCACCTGATGTGCATGTACCAGCTTAACATAGCCTAATGTGCCACTACTATATTGGTGGCACAGAGTTGACCACTTACATAAACTGTCTAGGGTGGGTCCTGTCCACTGATGCATGGGTGTAGAGCACTGCTTTTGCACTGGTACTGTTGGAGGTCAGTTGGAAATTTGTTTTTAAATCACAACCATTACTTTACACAGGTACATTACATTATATAGACATTTGACAGCTCATCGTCATGTCTCAACCTGACAAAACCAAAAAAAAAACAAGTATAAACCAAAACGAAAAAGTACAGCTGGGAGTATCTCCAGGGTTTTCATGTTCGGTAGCAAAAAATGAGCATCTACCACACACACACACACACACACACACACACACACACAATCACACACACAATCACACACACACAATCCAGAGACCTCAACTGGCAGTAACTTTCCTCTTCTTAACCTGACATCAAACACTGGATAACCACATAACACCATTCATCTCTTTAGGTGTGAAAATGTGTAGATTTTATTGGTGTTATTTGGTGATTGTTCAGTCAAAAAAAAGATAAATAAGTGTGTAATGTCTGCTGCATTTTATCAATCAGGTTGGATAAATCTTTTTGTGGGCCATGGAAATTTATGTGGTTGGTTTTGGGGGTTGCACCACAACCAGTTGTCTTGGCTGATAAATTATGCAATAATTGCAAACCTACAACGTGCACCTGTATGGTAGGGACACTTGATAATATGGTCAGTAAGTTCAGACACAGGCAGGTGTACTTAAATGGTAAAACAATATAAAATGCACATGCTTCAACCAAAGGTTCTTATATACACAGTATATGTGTGTGCACTTGTATGTGCATCCACATGTCTTGTGTGACTAAGACTCATGACACTTCTTGGCCTGAGGTGACAGGTGTCCATGGCTTTTAATAGCTCTGGAAGAATTCACAGAGGCAGCCGGGCTGCGGGTATCACAGGACTTCAGAGGGGGCAACAACCACCTCAGACCAGATCCAAGACAGAACATTAAATAATGCCAGTGTAGTTGGCTTGCAGGGTCATATCCTACGTCCTCGCCATAAACTGGCTTACAAGAAGCTTTTCCATTGGAATCAATGAACATTTGGTGAGTTTCATAACTAGCATGCCACCAGCACCAAGCTGTTTTTTAGTTCATACAGCACTCTACAGCAGTCCATTCATTTAACATAACACTGACTTTTTGTCTTCTAAATTTCTGCACAGTTTGGTCAAACGACATAAGCCTGTTCAGCAGTGGTTTGATGGGACATGGTGCAAGGTAGAGAGACTTACAGATTCTGATGAATAGTGGTGACAGGAAACACAAAAATAAAGATTTTCAAAATATGGTCTTATGTCTCCAAATAAACAGAACCACGTCTCGGATATTATTCCATTTCATGTAATAACTGTGAGGCAGGTTTGAACTTTTCGGATGTCTGATTCCCTTCACCACCACTGTGGACAATTCGAACCTGGGTTTGTTTCTCTGCAATCAAGCAATTCAACTGAAACCACTCTTGACCATTTAATAAAGCCGAAATAAACAATTCCCCGAATTCCGGTTTTCACCACACACACAAAGTAGATTTCGAGCTAAGCCATAGTCTACGGTGGTCGCAAGCGCCACTAAAGTTTCGCTTTGGCGTCCCAAGAGCTAAGGCGCGGGGCTAGTCCAGGTTAAGTACTACAAACATATGGTCCATGTCGAACCCCATTGTAACATACAAAACCTACAAACCTACAAAAAAGCGAGAAATATTTTCGGTGATGTTTTAGTCAGCAAACTGGAAATGCGTTGAGATAACGGAGCACTTCAGCCTATTTAGCCTAACGTGTTTATGTCAATAGTTAAGACATAGCATTTGTTTACACACCGACCAACGCGGCGCACTGAATGGACGCGTGTCGCTGTGTGATTTCACTGTATAACGACAGCGGCAAAGAACAAAGTGGTTTTCGCTTCACACAAAACAAATTTTAGACTCACCAGTTGGAAAGTACAGAGGAATATCAGGGTGCAGCGCCCGCTGCAGCACCCCATTGTGCCAAAACAGCCAAAGTCAGTTTCTCACACGAGGGCCAGGCGAATCGGCTCGAGCCGAGAGCGGCACGGAGATCGGGCAGAAATAACGGGCAGCATCAGTCTCTGATCCACGCAAAGTCAGTGCAGTCCGTGTATCGCTCGCCCATGATTTTCCTCGGGTCCCCTTAACAAAAACGGCGCAGTAAAAAGTGCGGGACACCAGCAGTCTATGAGGAGCCTCTCACCCCGCGGTGAAGTTGTGGGGCTGCACGACAGACTGAGTCTCAAACAGAAGAGTGGGGAGGGAGGAAGGGAGGAAGGGAGGGAGGGAAAGGAGGGGGAAGTTGGAGTGGCAGATGAAGCGAGGGAATAGGAGGAGGAGAGGGGGCTTTGGGTTGTATGGAAATTGCGTTGTAGTGTGTCTACACTCTGTTTAGTAGGTTTTGTTCTGTTTCCTTCGAGAAAAAAAAATTCTGCCACTTTATCTGCTTCAGTAAACTGAACTTGCGCTGCCGAACAACAATGCAAACATTTACATGCAGACATGTGGATGCAAACGATTTATTTTATTATGCATAGCATTGTGTGTGTGTGTGGGGGGGGGGGCTTGGGGCTTATTTGAAAGCTTCTGAAACCTTAACTCCGACAGGGACAGTGACGGAGCATTTGCGCCATCTGGCGGTCAGGGTGCAACACTGCAGGTTTCATCGGCCCTTCGGTTTCGGTCTAGTCTAACCCTGATCCTTTTTAGATTTCTCTTTTAGGCACTGCTGCTTTCACAACCAGTGCAAGCTAAAATATAGACAAAAATGACTTTTTCCTCAACAGACAAAACCACTTTGCACCCAGTGACATGTTACACCAAACCAGAGGCGTTTACTGTTAGAAGCGGTATGAGCATTCAGTTATTCAGTTTGTTGTTTGTGTCATTCATCATGGTACTGACACAAACATTTCGAACATTTTAAATGACACGCTAGACATGCCACTTAAACACATGTCTCCTATTTGTAAATATTTAATTGGCTAGTTATTGATAATATTTTAGTAATTGTGTATGATTGTGTAGACTTGGTTTATCGTGTTAAGAGAATACATTTTCTTCAAAAATTGTTTTAACATTCCTTCACACCATGCGAAGCGCATTTTTAAAAAAAACAATATTGCGTGTGTTTCCCACTTATATAAGTGATGCTTTTTTAATGATTGCTGGTCAGGGCAGAGCCTCGCCTGTCATCATGAACAGTAAAAATATAACGATATATAAAATAAATATGCCCACTGGCCTGTGTTTTGAAATTTATTTTGTGTATGATTCCAAATGAATTTGCGCACTTTCTATTCCAAAACGGGGGAGCTTCACCTCGGCCCGCGCTGTCACCCACACGCTGTGTGGATGCAGTTGGCGCGCGCCTGTTGCTGTGTCTCTGTATGTGGCCAATATAATGTTTTCATACAGGTCTATTATACACTCGTACTTTACACAGTCTGGATGATATCTGCAATTAATGTAAGCGCTATTTAGTCTTGCTAATCGGACATACAACCGCAGTGAAATAGTCCGAAGTTGAGGCAGACAGTACCGTGACGCACCGAAGGGGGCGCGTGTGAGTACGTTAGCTATATCAGAAGGTCGAGCACAGCGTCTGTTTATTTATTTTTTGTTCCAACTGACTGGATGAATGGGAGATTACATATCTAAGCTTTAAAATGTCGCAAAATTCGACTTTCCCTCAAAAACAGGGAGTGATAAAATAACGGAAGACCAACGCCGGAGCTAAAATATTTGCTTCAAACTAAGGGACAAAAAAACAGCTCGCTCTTTTCAAACGGAGTGGTACCAGTCAGTGCTTCACCAGCCATGAACCTCACCGCACGTTACTACCGACAACCGATCTAATTTATAATAATATAATAGCCACCCGCCATAGTTAACGCGCCCTGCCTTATAAAAGTGAGGTGACGGGTCTTTCTGTTTGGTTTATTCCATGTTACGCTTAAAACACACCTCCAAGTACATGAGAACGTTAGGACAACTTTACCCGTCTGTCTGTTCTTTCGCCTTCAAAATAGCAAAATAGATGTGGCCACAGCAATAAATGCTAGTTGCGCCCTACGCTTTACGCGTTAAGCCCTTAATATCAATAAGATGAGTGGGGTAAAGGGGGGGCTTAGGGGTCTGACATTAGTTGGATTGGTTCGATCGTCTTGACGCGACCATGCCCCCTTTGCAACAAAGGGACTACGCCACCGCACAACAATAAAGCCACGCCCCTGAAAGCAAGAGGACTTGAGAACAAGACCTAAGACAAGTACATATTGCTATTTTTTTGTTTAAAAATAATAATAATCTAGCTAAGCCTGCTGCTTTTGTCATGATTTTCACACCTTGTATTTGGATTTAAGTCATTCATTTTTGGGGTTGTTTTTATTTTGACATTTTCTCATTGCCAAAAACCCTTTCCAGCTTAATATTAATATAAATGCTCATTTATGTTTCACTGTATTTGCTCTACAGCTGTCTAGTCATTCATCCATTAATAGCTGACTGTAATATCCAGGTAAATTATTGATGATGAACAGCTGATGGCACTTGGCCAATGTGATATCCGCTAAGTAAAGTGGTGGCCTGCATTTTTCACTGTAGAAGGATTTATGGTCTAACGCAGTGCTGGACATTCATGGAGGCAGGAAGAGTCAGCCTCATATCACACACCGTCATGGCCAAGTACATCTCTTTCTCCACCGGGGTTATCTCTGTCTGGTATGCTTATTAAAGAAGTTTTTTTAAAACAGCTTCCTTTTTCCACTCCAACCTTTCTTTAGAAACAGCATGATAAATCTTTAACAGGTGAGGCCTGCACTGTTCGAGCACATTTCACTTCAGATTACATCACAGCACCTTCACCCACCTCACACACCTTCCCTTAAAAGCGCCCCCCCCCCCCCCCCACACACACACACACACACATAGATGTACACGTGCATGCTCTCACAGGCACACAGACTGCTAAAAATAGCTGGGTGATATTTTTGGATGAAGGAACTGCAGCTCCAGTGCTAACATTACGCTCCTTAGTAGAATGATATTTATAGTGTATTCATTAAGAAAAGAGGGGGTTTTAGTCCACGGGGAGGACTGTCAAGTGTGGCTGAGTTAAAAGAGAAACATTGATTCTAATTGGTGATGACTGTGCATGATAATCATGTGTTTCTGAAGTTTTCTCGCTGCTCTCTCAGTAAAAAAAAGAGCCTGATGGACTCACTCAGTGTTGCATATGACAGATAAAGTAAGAAGCTGATATAAAATAGTAAAGAAGAGCTATATATAGACCCTTGATGGAATTGTTTGAATATGTAAATGGTTCTTTTTTGGATAAACAGTTCTCTTTGGAAAAACTATGCTACAGGGTTCTTTAAATCAGCTTTTAAACTGATTCAAGTCAAATAACCTTTTGATTTCTGCTAACTTTTTTGCTGCCAAAGAGCATGCTTTAATGGTCACACAAAGGAAAAAAGTAATAAAAAAAGTTTCCATTTCATATTAATTTGAGGCAAAAATAACAATAATGTTGATTTTTTATTTAACAACCCCATAGTTTTTTTTTTAAATATAGGCCTCTATAAAAAAAAATCAAGATTTCTCTTTATCTTTAAACATAGAACATATTAGCAAAGATTTTTTTAAAAATCTTGGATTCTCTTAAAATTCTAAGAGAATTTCATAAAACCTTTTTGAATGTCTGTTAGTCCAACAGAACCACCTGCTAACCACTTTGTCTAACTTTAGGCGAGGAAGCTCTTTGAAAAGGTCCACTGTATAAATACTTGACCTAAACCAAGTGACACTGATGTAAAAATCAGGTTCAGCAAATGTTTTAATAAGATATAAGGACTCAAAATGAACTTGACTAAAATTGTTCATTTTAAAGCGTAGTAGCATAGCATTAAATCAGAGCTTCCCAAGACATATCAGATCAGTATCAGGAAAAGCACAGTATCACCTGTCACCTGTAACAAACAGCTGGAAAGAAAAAAAAATGTCATACGTGTTGTATATGCGTGTTGCACTGGAACACTCTGTCTCTAACATTTCTATCTCTTTCACACACTCTTTCTCTCTCTCTCTTTCTCTCTTGCTTTACACACACTATTTCTTCCTCTTTCTTTCTCTGTCTTTTTCTCTCTCTCACACACACACACACACACTCTCTCTCTTTCTCTTTCTCTCTCTTACACACATACACGCATACACACACACAAACTGTGTATTTCTGTTTCAAACACACACAATCTTTCTCTTGTTCACACATGTACATTATTTGGGACACAATAAAATAAACATTTTTAAGTTGCTCATGAGTACTAATAACATGCCTTTGTGTAATGCGTTTGTCTAGATAACCGTGTGTGTGTGTGTGTGTGTGTGTGTATGTGTGTGTGTGTGTGTGATACAAAGCATCAGGACATTTGGAGTGTGTGGAATCAGGTCAGCTTAAGTGATGTTTGAGAAGAGCTTAATGGAACTTTCCTAGAAGTCTGCTCCTCATAAACCACAGCCTGTTTCATACCATCCTCATCCTCCTGTGCTAAAGTGTGAGAATGCCCACTCTGCTACAGCCAGACGCTGCTAAATAGAGCCTGAGGGACACTGCCTGGGAGTTCTCTAATACAAATGGCAGCCACATCAGCTCTGATTCAGAGTGACAGGCTGCTCCCTGCTACACAGTGCAGGCCAGCGCTGGATCATGAACGGGTGTTAAGAGCAAGTCTGCAGGCAAAGGAGCACAATAAGATGCTAACAAAGGAGGAGTGTGAAACAGACTCAAGCATTCAGCTTTCACACACACACACACACACACAAATTCAGTCACAATAGCGAAAATGGGTAAAAACCTATTCAGTCCTTTACAGGGCCTCTCTATAGATAACCAATACACACATGCAGAGAGGGAGAGAGAGTCAGAGAGAAAGACCTAAAAAAGTAAATGTAAAATCTAAAATGTAAGAATCTTAAATTTAAATATGTGATATGTATGTATGGATGGATATGTAAGTAGATGTTAGTAGTGTATTTTATATATGTAGCGTTAAGTAGTTTCTTCCTTTTCAGATTTTATTTATTAGCACAAAAGCTCCTTCCAATGTATGTAGTGGCCTAATGAAATAATGGCTTCTATACACAAATCATTTGCTATATGTCCAGTATTTGTCTTGTGGGTTCAGTCAGAATGTCAGTGCTCGGTCCTGGATTGAGTAAATGTGAGATGTAAAACTTCTCAACTTTGTCCTCTGGGTGGCGCTAA
Organism: Arnoldichthys spilopterus; assembly: GCA_037974385.1. NCBI lineage: Eukaryota > Metazoa > Chordata > Actinopteri > Characiformes > Lepidarchidae > Arnoldichthys > Arnoldichthys spilopterus. The sequence goes on along the minus strand of JBBPDA010000132.1, from coordinate 3,079,872 downwards.
TTTGCCTTTTCTTTGACGAGTGGCGCTTTTCCACCCTGTTGTTTTTTCCCCCACCTATTCTCCTGAATACTCCGCCTCCTGTGTTCAGATTGGTTAGCAGTGTCCGGCCCCTGTGCCAGGAGTTGTTGAAGTTCATACTCTTAAACTGTCCGCCTATAAGCTCAGTGGAGCAGCAGATGTGTCCCTCATTCACTTTTTCCAGGCCTTAGAAATATATGGGTGCAGAATTAACAGGCGCAGCCACAAACGGACATATAGAGGTCATCCCGAGGGCAGGGCTAATGGCAAATCACCACTGAAAAATTCTGTTTTGGGTTAGGTTTATTCTGAGTCTGGGAAACTAGCATAGTGCCAGTTTTCTGGACAGGGATAGTCTAGTCTTGGACTGTGCATCATTCTAAATTGAGATTCTCTACTTAAAGGAAAGTAGAATGGTAGTCCAAAATTAGGCTTAAAATCTGTCACTGTATTCATGGCTTGTTTAACTGGAATATGAAACGTTTACCATCTAAGAGTTTTTGTGCGCGCGCGTCTGACTGCTTCTTATTCGTCCCACATATTAGCCAGTGGCGTTAAAGAGGCCGGACACGTCCAGCCAATCGCAGCTTGGGGGGCGTGGTCTGTCGTAATAGCGGTGGGAAAAAATTCTCCGTCTCTCCGTAGCGTTAAATCCGAGTCGTGTTCTTAAATGGTGCTTGTGGAGCTCCATCAGCAGCGACCCAACAGCCGCTGAACAAACGGCCGGAAACCTTGCGTAGAGCCTAGAAAGCGACATGAAGTGAGGAGGACGAGTGATGCTCTCTGTACACACACGGTCATGGTATGAAGTGGCACCTCCATAGAAGAAGAGGAGAGCCGGAGCCGAGCAGCCGGAGGCAGGGGATGCTGCTGGGGGCGTGAGGACCACGGTGAGGGGCTTTTTCTTACTCCTTCCCCCCGAACGGGACCAGGCGTCTAAAAACGCGTCTACACTTTCAAAGCTCGTAGCGTGGCTCAGAAGGGGCAGTATTACCCATTTTGGGGCATTTGAGGAAAACTTTGAACGCGAAAGGGTTTTCGAAAGAACGATGCATTTAACGTCCGCTGTCCTAAAACATTGTCACCCATGTTCGTACCACGTGCCCTTTAACGGGTGCATTCGCCCTTAAATGTGTGTGATTCCCCTCGTGATTCACCGAAACCGTGATAATGAGGAGTGTATAAATAGCGCACAAGAATCCCAGTTCGTCTCGAGCTCGGCGCGCGCGTGCCCTGCCGCAGCGGGAGCGCGTGTTGTGATCACCGCGAGCCAGTGAACTCCAATGTGTCTGCTTTCAAATAACCACACTGATTCTTATCATTGCTGATTAAACGCATGGTTATGACTTGCTGAAAAATAGGCAGGGGTCAGTGAGTTCACTTGGTCGTTGGCAAACTCAACACTTTTGAACGTCTTCTCATTATGAACCGTTACTGTTTTGTGAAGTGAAAGTGACTCTGTCATTGTGAACACACTCAAGCACCACAACAAAATGTGACCTCTGCCTTTAACCCATTACACGTGGAGCAGCTATCAACAGCGCCCGGGGAACAGTGTAGCCTGACGGTACATTGCTCAAGGGAACCTCAGTAGTGCCCCTGGACTCGAACCTGCGACCTTCAGGTCCCAAAGGCAGCGTCCAAACCACTCGTCCACCACTGCCCACATAAAAGGATTTGACTCTGGTGGGACTCTAACCCACAACCTTTGAACGACATCGTACCACAATCTAGAAGTCCAATGCCCTATCCATTGTCTCTTAAAGACATGAGTAAGGACAAAAGGGGTGAGTCCCAAACAGACGTACTATGTAAAATGCTGGAAATGGTGGGTGTAACTGCAGTAATATAGAATACATTTTCTTAACATTAGCTATTGAAAATTGAAATTGAAATTACTTTTGAAATTTCTCCAGTACTATCAAAAAATGGGAAAATTCATCCTCATTGAAACATCATTCAGTACCAAAGCAGTCTTTTTTCCCCCAATTTTCTCCCCACTTTAGTCATTCCAATTCCACCCACTTGCTGGGACTCCCCTGATCACATGCTATTTCACCAACACTGGGAGGTTGAAGGGTTAAACCTCATTTATGCTCCCTTCACATATGTCAATTTCAAATATAACCATCACTGCCCTATTACTTTCACACAACCCCTCACCTAAAACACTGACCATTTTTTAAACAAATGTCTCACATCTCACTTGAATTATAGGCCACACTGCCCCAACAACTTATGTTAAAATGTTTGAAATGGACTTGATGGTACTGCTCTGTTTTGTACACTTTCAGAAAATGTGCACAAATACAGAATAAAATAAGCACAGTACAGACAGAAGGCTCCATCCATATCCTTATTTAGCATTGAGCATAAATGAACCTTTATGCTACTCTTCCACTGGAGGGAATTTCACATTGCTCTTATTCAGGTTGTGTTGGTGAGAACTGATATGATGAATTTTCAACTTCATATAAATAAGAACCATGCAAGAACCAATAAGCTCAGCTCAGGATACATATGGTACATGACATTCTCTAGAGAGGTGGGACTAACATACACTTTCAGACCAAGACGGCGACAGCTAAAGGCTACGTGCAGCAAAAACAAATGTATCTGCCTAAAACATTTATGGGTGATTTTTTATTGTCTACATTAGCAAAAATGTTTTTTTATGTCACATTAGGTTGAAAGAAAAGCCCTATGTAGACTATCACGTGTCTACCCAGCCGGGCTATGTCAGGGACCTAGCCCATGCTGGATGCATTAGCATGGGCCAAACGGAAGGGGTAGTTGGTGCTGGCTAAAGGCTGAAAAGGTTAAAAGCATGTACCTGATTGAAAGATGTAAGGACAAGCTTAATGTCACATCAGCTTTTGAGATAAACAGACCACTGTAGATCATCATCTAAATAGTGTACTCTGTCCTGTGCCTGTTTGTTTTTTCCATGACCACTCCCCCTTGAGCAAAATTTCACAGGGCAAAATTAGCATCCACTGCAGTAGAAGCATTGTTTAACAACATGCTACCTCTGAGTCATTTAAAACCAGCTGCTGTATATTTTTGAACTGCCACTAATTCAACGTCATTGCGCAGCAAAGCTTGGAGAAGAGCACTGACTGCTGGTATGTCAGCCAACAGATGAGGGGGAGAGGGAGGGCTCTCAGTCCCTGGAGAGCCACCAGGACCTAAGGCGTCTTTTCACATCTTTGAGCCAATAGACATGGTTGTTCCTGTTGCTGATTGACTGTGTAATTACATTGTGTGCATGTCATTAACATCAGTGCTCCTTGATCAAATTTGAAAAGTAGATATACTCATTTCCACCACCTCACACATGTTTCTGGTTTTTAGCCAAAGGTTTTTTTAGTTGAGAACTATTCTGGAATCGATATTAAAGGTTTTGAACAGGAACAGGATTCTTTTGAATTTTAACCAGAGCCCTACTTTTAAGAATATAATTTGTGTGTGTGTGTATATATGTGTATATGTGTATGGGTGCCATAATCAGGGGGTTAGGATGCCTCCAAAGCCCAGGACTGAGAAGATGCTCTCAGAGGAATGTTATATAATATTGAGGGCCCAGTATTGATATTCTTTCATAAAGCCTAACATTTTGTATTAGTTTTTTGTTACACTTTTGGCTTGGGCTGATGTGTTAGGTTTGCATGTGTAGGCTAAATGCTAGTGAAGTTACATGATCAATATTAATTAACTGTGCAGTGTTAAGCAAGGGGCTCTGAGCTTGTGGTGTTATTTGAACTTGTAAAGTTATTTCAGGCAGAGTGTGTTAAGGCAGTGCACATGTTTCATCTTTGAGAATCTGACAGAAAATGTAGAGAAATCAAATTCTCTTTGCCTGAGGCTCAAGTTCACTTTGCATTTGGGTGTGTGCGTGTGTGTGTGTGTGTGTGTGTGTGTGTGTGTCTATGTGCATTCACCCAACAGAATGAGATAGGGGTAGTTAATACAGAAATGACTTTTTCACCTCTTTATGTCCATCGTACTGATTTAAGTACTTCACCCACAAGACCAAAGCTATTTAAAGGCCTCGTGAGCAAGACACAGGCTGGCACACGAATGAATGGACACATGAGTATATGCATGAGTGTGTAGGCGTGTACACACACACACTTTGCACAGGGAATGCATGCCTTGTCCATCTAGCGTGGACCATGCAACCCTTTAAACCCTCCTCAGAAATCCCAGAAGGCTTTCCCCCTGTCTTAATCTGTCCGTCTTTATACATTAAACATACTGCTTCCTCACAGACTGGGCACAGTGGCTGAATATTTAACAGTGAGTGGAGGGTGACTGAGCAGACAGAACACTCGCTCTCTCTCTCTCTCTCTCTCTCTTAGCTATACGCTGCATCTGCCTCGCCCCTCTGAGGAAGCGGCAGATTATAAGAGGACATTCTGCTCCCTAGATCAAGAATGGGTGGATTTTTTTCTATGCTTGTGGGATGTATTCAGTGCACAGTGTGGTACAGGGTTGCAGAAGCCTGGAAAACAGGAACACACACACAGTAATAAGTCAACAAAACTGATCATTAAAAAAGAAACAGCAGTGTGGATTTAAATTTTTAATAAAATGAAATTAATGTTTACTTTTAAACTAAACACATTTATAATTCACTATTGAATGGAAACTTAAATTATGAAAATGATGAGAATCATGTTACTTGTGAATATAATAGAGTTTAATGAAATGATCACACTACATTTACATACACACCTTTATTAAGCTGGACCGAACCAAGCTGTTTGTATGAGAAGATTAGTTCATTCAGAGTGCTGCTTACATTCATAGGCTGAGTTTACAGCACCCCCTTTAGGATTCACTTATGCTTATCCATGTATGTATAAGTTTACCATATTAATGTTCTTCTTTCTGTCTATTAACATATCTGTTGATGTCCATGTCTTTTAGAATATTTAACGCGAAAGGGACACTTTCTCTGCAAATGGGTGAACCGCTTCAGAGAAAATCCAATTTAAATATTCTTTACCAGTTTAAGGGTTCTTTCTAGAGCCTTCACATTATTTGTAAGATCTTTACACTTTAAAAAGGTTCTTCACACTCACGTTTCAATTACACTTAGGCCTGTGCTCAGTGATGGTGAGTTTCCCTAGTACCAGTCCTCCAAAAAGTACTTAATTTGTTGATTTATTCCATACAAACTCTAGCAAGACACTAAGGTTTCTCATATGAACATAATTAATCATGTAGTGTGATGTGATGTGATGTCCTACATAAGAAAAGACGAGCTTGTATAGTATTGTGGGAATGCGGCTGATGGGCAGTGTTGGTTGAATGTACTCAGTGCTGCAGGCAGATTTTATGTCTGTACAGAAAGCTGTCATGATTTTTAGCACGTCCTCAAACCATCGCATAAGGTTTCGCCTAAAGCAGTGCGAAGTCTCTGCCCTTGTACACTCTTGGCTAAGTTTAGTGGTTATTTTCAGTTCTGTTCTGTATTACAGTATTAATTACTTTTCATTAACAAATAATTAGTAAACCATGGACATGTACACACTTATTTGTTTTAATGTCAGCATGTCATACATATGTGCCATATATAATAATATCATTGATTTTCTCTTTTTTTTTTACATGGACAACTCTTAAGTGTTGGGTTATATTATGCATTAATAGAACAGTAACTTCTTGAAAATGATGTGCTGAAAGCAGGAAAAATGGGCTTAAAGATCTGAGCCACTTTGACAAGCGTCTTATTGTGATGACTAGAAAAATCTCTAAAATGGCAGGTCTTGTGGAGTGTTCCAGGTATGCAGTAGTTCGAACCTACCAAAAGCGATCAAAGAAAGAACAACGAGTGAATTGGCGATAGGGTCATGGGCGTTCATGGCTTAATGATGCATGTGGGGAGTGAAAGCTGGCCTATCTAGCTGATCCTGCAGAAGAGCAACTGTAGCACAAAAAAAATCATGCTGGCTATGATAGAAAGGTCTCAGAACATGCAATGCACCACAGCCAGAGCTGTTTCAACAGCATGGGTGGACCAATCAATCTTAGGCAGGTGATGTTAATGTTAGTACTGATTGGTGCATATTAGATTAGACTGGAACTTTTTAAGCCTAACCTTGAAGCTAAGACTATCACACTTAAAATTGATTTAAACAAACAAGCAAACACAAACATGTAACATTTCCAGAGCCTGGATCATTTTATTGACTGATATTGTAGGCCATGTCTGGTTTTTTCAGACAGTCAGTAAAGAAAAAATGTAAAAAAAAGAAAAATACATACATGCTTAGATACAAAGGGTGCATGCAGGGAAGCAGCGCTGAAGTCACACCCCAAGTGATGCAGATGTGCTGAGTTATCCGAGTTATGAGAGCTGGTGGATGAGGGAGAGGGGTGTTACTGCCCCCCATGGATTAGAATGTCAGAATGGATGATGTGAGAGTTGGGGGGGGGGCAATGGGCAGAAGCGCCACTCACTGAATAAAACTCCCTTAATAATTAACACTGTGCTGGGGAAAGACAGGCAGAGAGAGAGAGAGTGAGTTAGAATGGAGAGGAGGAGGAGAGAGGCATTACAAAGGTAGTGCAAACCCCACCGGCGCAGAACGTGGGCACGAGGAAGCGCTCCAACGAAAGAAAAAAGTGCTATGGTTACGTAAAAGGCTTTGGAGATCCCCGCCCCAAAAAAAGAAAGAAATAGAAGGAACAAGGGAAAGGCCTGGCCTGGAAGATGCGAGCGATAATTAAGTTTCACAGGTTTGACCGTAGAGACAGGCTAAAAGCTCTGAGGGCTGCTTGTAGAAAGTGTGCCAGTCATTCACAGCTTAAAAGCTCAGATCATTCAGCACTCTCTTTAAACTATGAGGGAATGACCTGCACCACAGCTATTCATCTGCATGAACGTCAGCTTTAATTCACCAGTCGGCGAAAGACAAGAGCAGAGGGGAGAAATAAAGCTCTCATCCCTCTTTCTCTTTCTGTCTCTCAGCTCTCTCTGTCATCCCCCTGCTTCATCCTTTTGCTCACATCCCTCTGCCTCAACCCCTCTTTCATCTAGGGCTGGGCGATATGATTTAATGATGTCATGGTATGTTCCATATGGTGCTTCTTGAGTGATTCTACTCTATGCTAAAACAACACACCTCACAGCTTTTTTTTCTATTGTCTTAATACTCTTCAACTACTCAGTGGGTCTTCTAAAGTTCCATTTAGCCAGGATTAAATTAAAATGGGGTCCAAAGATAACCTCTTTTACAGGTATTATTTGTACTCTGTGATTTTATTTTGGTCTTAACTGACCGTGTCAATGTTTTTCTTCCACCTCCCCTTAGGAAATTACAGGCTGAATTTCCTTATTGTTCTTAAAGAGCTCAGCATTGGCCCAAGCATTTTAGACCAATACAAATATCCTGTTCTGTGATTTTACAGGCAGATGTCGCATCACATTGAACAAAGGTTTTTTTGACTCCAGCTTTTAGCCATTTTTATTCTCTTATAGCAATGGCTGTTGTGGGTATAAAATGTCATTTCATATTCACATCTGCAAAATTACAGCAGTTTGTAGAAAATGCAACCCACTAGAAATGTATTTTTCCTGCTAAAATTTTACAACCCTCCAGATGCAAGAAAGATACATTAATCTTTGCATGTAAAGTTTCCTGCAATTAGAGGATTTTCCTAGAACTTTATCCCCAACCAGGAACTATTTAGGAACCTCTGTTTTTAGCTGGGTAAAAAGAATGTCTTACACACATGACAAGGGATGGCCTAAATAAATGGGCTGGTGGCTAAGCTGTCCCCCTTTACAAAGATCATCAAAAGTCATTACAAATTTGTTCTAATTTGTGGCATCCACATAATTTAATTTGCTAATAAGAAATGAGAAGCTGATTTTTTGGACTTCTGTGGCTCTTTAAACACCAACAGAAAAATGAACATTTGGTTATGATGAAGCTGAATCACTGTAGCCCCAGCTCTAGAATTGTCAGAATTTCTCAGTGAAATGGACATCCATATTGTAGTTTTTGGGTTTTTTTGCACACCCCCCAGCTTCACCTTCCTGCAGTCTGCAGTAAGTATTACTTCTTTAGTTAGATTGATTTAACGGCCACCCAGGCAATCACAGTCAATCCATCAGCATCACAGGGAGAACTAAGTCCCCTGAAGGTAACTAATGTTAGTGTGAGAAAAGGACTTCTGAGACTATCAACAAATTACTATTGCATTGTTGCCTTTGTTTGCAATATTATATATGTAAGATATAGGCTAAAATGAAATATTTACCCAAAGTGCTAGCTAGGTCTGACACCATCAGTCAGCATTAATTTAATTTGTTGTAGTAGTGGGTTTCTGCGTGGTTCTTCAATAAGCCTTGGGTGCCCATGACCATGTCTCCCCCTCAGAGTATGTTTTGTATACTGCTAGTTTACAGATTCCTTTGGTAAAGCATTAAGGAATTTGTTTCCTGAGATTCAAATTTCATGTGGAGCTACAGTGTGTGAGCTACTGATGTAATTTTTAGTCTTTCCATCCAGTAGTATGACCACCTGTCAATGCAAATGACATGAGCTTATTTTGAATGTCTTCTTTGGAGTGTTTTGTTCTGTTTTCTTTATTTAAAATGACACAAATGGGAACCCATCATAAATGCTTAACCAGATTTTCAGAAAGGATATTTGCTGCTTTTTCTTTTTTTCATTTTTTTCAATGAAAAAACAACATAAATTGCAAGTTTATGTTATTGATTAGCATTTCTAAAGCTAAAAATCAATATTTTTGTGTAGCATCAATAGACTGGAATAAATGGAATGCTGTCTTGTCTTATTATTTGCCTTCAGCCTGCTCTCTCATTCCTCTCTTGCTAAAAGCGGATGACAGAAAGTGAAATTTATGCATCCCTTTTTCACATTTAGGCAGATAGGAAGCTCCTCCTGCTCTCTCTCTCTCTCTCATTCCATCCCCCTCTCTAACTCTCTATTTCTATATCATCATTGCTCAGGAAATAAGCGATGGGCTCCATCAAAGTCAATAGGCATTTAAGCACTTAGAGTATTTCAGGCTCTGTTGTCATACACATTAGACTAACAGCACTTCATCCTCAACACACAGTATTGATTCAGTTCCTCAGGGCAGGGGGCATTGTGTTCACCCCAGTGCTTTCATTTCTCCTCCAGCCATCACTTTCACTGTGTTAGCTAACTTTAGCATTGACCAGCAGCAAAGTGTACAAGGTCCTCCCATACTATTACCACCTTAGGTAACCCCTTTAACTGTAAGGTCAATATATGGTCCCACATTTAAATTCCAAGGTATTACCTAATGATTTATAGTGAATATGGGCATTATGTACTTACTGAATTAGTGGAGTTTGTGCACTGTTTATTGGTCAAAATAACAAGGCTGCAACTTTTAATGAGATAGACAAACACAGCAATCCTCATCCTCTCATCTACATAGAATGGCTTCAGATGCATCCTTGGCTTTAACTTACCTTATAGATCCCCAGTAAAGTTAATATTTGGCCATAAGAAAGCTACTGCAAAAGCTGTATTTAAGCTTTATTTTAGTAGCAGTCATGAGGCAGGTTTAGCTCTCAATGTCTCAAGAAGAGCAGGATCATGACTCAAAACAATAAAACCATTTTGCCACTGGATCATATACTGTTATCTATAAAAATTGACTGACAAAGTTATGACTGCATTCATACCTTTGGTCATGTGCCCAAGAGGGCATCAGTGTCAGAAATCACATAAGCAGATCTTTTAGAGATTACTTAACAACCTGATTTAGTTCCATGGCACTATGCAATAGTTTGGGCATGTGGTTTTCACAGTGTAAACTGGTCCTTACAGCCTTTTATTGCTTGTTAGTTATATTAGCCTCAAAGCTTCATAGCTCTTGACTGATCAACTAAATTTAGCATTAAAAGTAAAAACTAGTCTGTCTATGTGTTGCCCTGATATGGGTTGGCCTCCTGTCCTGGGTGTACCCTGCCTTAAATGTGACCACTGCCACACATCACAGTGAGGATAAGTTATTCTTCTGCAAAACTGTGACTCAAACCCACTGTATTTTGTGGCTAAAAAAGATTCTATTTTAGTCTTATCTGAAGGACAAGATTTCAGTTTCAGCAGTGTTCAGCAGCTGGTAATTAGGCTGTATAACTGCATTTAGATATTTCTTACTTGTTGCTTAAATGCTAGGGAGTAAGTAGCTTTTTTAAATTCATTGATTTCTCAGATTTGCTACATTGGTAGAGGGTTTGATAGGTAGGGGGTTTGTATGCTAAGGCGCAACCAATACTGACAAACAGCAGTTATTATTGCCGAAGTGACCAGCCACCACATTGGGTACTCCTACCTTATATTTGCACTCTTTGTCCATTTTATCAGTTCCACTTACTCTATATGTTCACTTTGTAGTGTACAATTACAGACTGTAGTCCATCTGTTTCTCTGCATCATTTGTTAGCCCCTATTACCCTGTTCATCAATGGTTAGGACCCCCGTAGGACCACCAGCAAGAAGGTATTATTAGGTTTGTGAGTCACTTTCAGCACAACAGTGACACTGACAGGTAGTGTTGTGTGTGTGTGTGTGTGTGTGTGTGTGCTGCAGAGAGTAGATCATACATTGCAGTTCAGTGATGAGGGGGGAGCTAACAAAAAATGCACAGAAACAGTCTATAATTATGGTCAGTGGAGCTGATAAAATGGACAATGAGTATACATACAACGTACGTGTGCCTAATGAAGTGGCTCATTTGTTTATGTAAATATGATTATATACAGACTGTAAATCATTACATGCTGTTGTGCACAGTAAAGTAATATTAATATGGACTGTATGGGAATTCAACAGGTGCACTGTTGCTGCATGCCAAGGTATTTTCTGTTCTGGCACTGGATGAGCTATTAATCAAAATAAAAAACTCAGTGTAGCTACAAGATGACATTCTGTCTTCTTTACCTCTTCACTGTGTGAGTGTGAATGCACTCCCCAACTTTTTAAAAGTACCTTTTGTATTCATTGCTGACAGTGAACTAAATATTAACCAAAAATTAGGAAACTAAAACCACCAGCAGGACTAAAACAGCAGTATGAGTAGCAGAAATCAGCGCTTTTATACACCACGTAGCTGTAATATCAGATGTTCCATGAAAGAAATACTCTGTGTAATCATCAACATAGGGTGTTAGAACTGAACCTTTCAGAACTATAATTTGTAAGAATGTCACAGCATACACACCTTCGTCACTACTTGTTTTATGCTTTTTGTGTCTTCTGCACCCTCCACCGTCATGTGTCCTTCCTGTTTTTCAGTTTCTCTTTTAAGGAGCCTCAGTCATAAAACCATAAACCATTTTTGGAAAAGTAGCACAATGAAAACCTGCAAGTCCATCATAGTGATAAAAGAACAATTTTTAAAATTTATTTTGGCAGATTGTATTTTGTAAATGTATTTTGAATGTAACACATTTATATGCTCACGATAATAGTGAAAAGTATATAGAATATTAAAGTTATTCTATTTGAAACATTCTACTATAAGCATGTCAAAACCATTGCCACGTAATACAGTTTGCCATGGCATTAAAAAAGTAACCTAAAACTCTGTAATGCAAAGAGGAAGCCATACATCAATTCTACCCAAAAAAACCCCTTGGCTAAAGTTCCCTTGGCTAAAGCTCATCTCAGATAGAAAAAAAGACCCTGGAAACATGTGCTGTCCTCAGATTAGTCTATGTTTCAGCTTGTTTTTGAGAAAAATGGACATCAGGTTCTCCATGTCAAAGATTTAATAGACAATCCAGAATATTATTAGCAAAAAGTAACTAAAAATTTGTTCTGGTATTGGTGTACATCAGTGCACATATATTGGAATTTTAGAGAAACATATGCTGCCACCAAAGTGATGTCTTTTCCCAGGAAGTTCATGGTTCAGCAAGACAGTCTGGGCTAGGCCTCAATCTGCAAGCTCTACAAAAGCGTGGCTTTGTAGACACAGAATTTGTGTGGATTTACTGACCTGCCAGCAGCCAGATTTGTATCCTATTGAAAATACATGGCACATAATGAAGAGAACAATCAGACCAAAGAGAGTGCAGGCTGTTGAGCGGCTGAAGTCGTGTATAAAGCAAGAACGAGCAAAAAGACCACTTGCAAAACTGCAACAGTTAGGAAAGGTGATGTAATGCAGTGATAAACATGCTTCTGCCCCACCTTTTTTGAGTGTGTTGCATGCATCTAATTCTAATTCTTGTTTATATTTACAAAATGCATCAGTTTATATAAAGTTTCAGGAGAACCAACAAATCACACATTTTTGTTTTAATTGTATTTTACAAAATGTTCCAACTTTTCTAGCTCTCGGGTTTGTATGTTGGATAACACAGGATTTAGAGAGAATCAAGAGTTTTTCTTTACAAATTGGTTTTATATCAGATTCTCTCATTGTTTCTTTGGCTCTGCATGCTGGGTCCAGTTCCTTTTCTTTCACTGTTCTGAGATCGTGGAAATGCTTTGTGCTTTGTTCAGGATGTCTTTTGCAGTGCATCCGCACAAACCAGACAGAGCCTTTCTGCTCCAAGGCAGTGTATAAAACTGCAGATCTAAAGCACAGAGAGAGGGAAAGACAGAGAGGAAGGGAAAAAGAGAGAGAGAGCAAGAGAGAGAGAACCAGAGAAAGAGATAGAACCAGAGAGAGAGAGAGAGAATCAGAGAGAAAGTGAGGGAAACAATCAGAGAGAAAAAGAGAATCAGAGTGTGAGAGACAAAGAAACAAAAAGAGAGTGAGAGAGGGAGATGGAGAAAGAAATGCAGTGAGAGAAAGAAATTAGGGAGAGAAATAAAGTAAGAAGAAGAAAGAGTATCATATAGATGGATAGGGATAGAAGGCTAGAATAAGATCAAGGAAGACGGAAAGGGAAAAAGAGATGGAGAGAAACAGTGGTGGCCTAGTTTAGGCAGTAGTGGCCTAGTGGTTAGGACATTGGCCTAGGGACCCGAAGGCCGCAGGTTCAAGTCCCGGCCTGGGCACTACTGAGGTACCCTTGACCAAGGTACCATCCTGCTACCTTCCCGGAGGCTGTTGATAGCTGCTCCAGTGTGCACGTGTGATGGGTTAAATGCAGAGGTCCAAGCAATTTCCTCTGGGATCAATAAAGTTAGTTAAAAGAAAAACAGTTTAGAACTAGGAGCAGTGTAAACCAAGTTGCCTCATGTCAAAATACTGTTACTACTTTAGAAAGAAGCGAGCACCCCCATTATATCTTTTTCCACAATCTCATTTGCTTCGACTGAGGCCCTGCCAAAGAGGCCCTAATCCCAGAGACAAAGAATGTTTGTGGATCACTTCTATTATCTTTCTTGCCCCACTAACCCCTTCTCAGAGCAGCCTGAGCGACAGGTCAGAGACTAAGAATGCAACTCCCTAATTTTCTTATGCCTTTTCTTACGTCTTCACATGTTTGTCTACAGAGAAATTCTTTAGTGTTTAGCTTTATCAAGGAGTTCTGAACCTTACATCTTTCATCAGGCCTAAAATTTGAATTACAACCTTAATGTTATTAATGTCACATTGACATAGTATTTGCATGGTAGTTTGTCTACTGGCAGAAGTGTATCAGGTTGCTTGGGGTTTTTCAAACACTTGTGTATTGGCTAGTTTGAAAGAGATCAGTCATACAAAAATGTCCAGGCAAGAAAGGCTCAGAAACTGACCAAGGGCTAACTGTGTGTATGATAACAGATGGGCCACAGTCTCTAATTGTACAACACCAAAGTAGAGCAAAAGGGTATGTGTTTCAAATAAACTGGCCAGTGAATGTATTTGCTAGTAAACAAGTAGGGTGTATGTAATAATAATAATAATAATAAGAAGAAGAAGAAGAAGAAGAATGGTGATGTTGATTATTATTTTATCCTTTTAAAGACATACAACCCCCTTTTTTTTAAATGCTGTGTCGTGTAAAATGTAAATGAAAACAGAATGTAATTATTTGCAAATCATGTAAACTTTGTATTTAACTGAAAATAAAACAAAGACTACATATTACATGTTTAAACTAAGAAATGATAGAGTTTTTTGAAACATCAAAATAAGTTCATAAGGATGGGTTCACCACTAAATTAACTAAAAAACAACAAACAAAAAAAACATTGAATTTGCTAAGAATTTGGGTAATTCGTTGTTTAAGGTACATAATATCATTAAAAGATTCAGAGAAAAAAGATTAATAAATCATTAAAAAATCATTAAAAGATTCATGAACCACTGCATTGAAAACTTTGAGCAAAGTTACATCTCTGCTTCCACAAATACTATACCATCCAAGGAAGAAACCACATATAAACATCCAGAAACAACACTGCCTTCTCTTGGCCCCAGCTCGTTTAAGATGAGTATTGGTGAAGTGGAGAACTGTCCTTTATTCTGACAAATCAAATGATAAATTTACTAAATTTGTTTTGGAAAACAAAAAGAGGAGATAGTTCATGAGTTCAAACACAGTTCAGAAGCCCAATTGTAAGGGGATACATTAGTGCACAGTGCATGGGTAGCCTGCACATTCTGCCATCCAGATATGCTTTTTGGTGAAGGCCTTGCTTATTTCAGCAAAACAATGCCAAACCTCCTGCAGTCCAGACCTGTTATCCTTTGAAAACATTTGGCACATAAAAATATGTAAAAAACCAGGAGACTGAATTGTTGAGCAGCTGAAAAATCTATTTTTCAAAATGTGTTGCTGACATCAAATTCTAAATGAGCGTATATTTTTCATAAAGCAGAAAGATCTCTTGAATTTAACATGTAATAAATGGTCTTTGTATTAGTTTCAATTAAATAGGAGTATACATTTTCAAATCACCGCATTCTGTTTTTATTTACACCGTGCAACTTTTTTAGAAATAGGATTGCATGTGTGCTTGTTTTAGGGTGGACTTTGTGTTTTTAATTTATGTTGTATTTAGCTTTTTCAAATTTGCTTTTTTCATTTCAGTGATTTGAACTGCTTCCCTCACTAACTGTTGCCTGCTTTAAGTGCATGCTGTTAAAGCACACATAGATTTAGGTGGTGATGTATGGTTGTTATAAGTAATAGTATTTTTTTCATTTAAAAGATCAACTAATATATTAATGTCTCATGTTTTAAAGACAAAAAAATGCTGGTTGCATTGGTGGGCTTGGTCTCCACCCTATTTACTTAACCCTTAAAAAAAGCTTTGAGTTGAAGACCGCAAGAGTAGAAAAATAGGAGAGTTGGTGCTTTGGAGAATTTTTGAGTTTATCTTATTATGTTTTGTTACAAACAAAGCACAAATTAGTCTGGCATAACTGTATTTAGTGCAGCACAATGGTGTGATAGTAGTTTTTATTGTACTTTTTAAACATGGCACCACTACTTCTTTAAAACTCAGCAGATTTCAGATATTGTGCCATATCATGTGCCATGAAAATGGTCACATATAATGATATTTTTGCTATATCATTCGGCACTATGCTTCCAGCAATGAGAACAAAAGCAGGATGTTTTAATAGCCTAAATGGGTTGCTTACTTCATCCACATATACTAGCCACCTGTGCCCTTAGAATCTAGTGCTGCTTCTTCCCACACCTGGCTGCTTCTACTACACATTGTGGCCTGTCTAGTGCATCTTCCCCTACTTAGCTTGCCCTTGTAATTGGCACCTCTGGCCTAGGACACGTCTACATTCCTGTGTCCAAAAAAACATATATATGAACACTGGAAAAGGTCTCCAGCAACAGCGTCTCGCATCCTTTTATGTGTATACAATTATTACTGCAACTTGTTGCAGATGTAATAATGTATTATTTATGCTACAGCAGGTATGTATGTATATGTATGTGTGTGTGTGTGTTTCTATGTAATAGATGAAAATTATGAAAAACACAGTTTTTACATTTGAATATTGTGCATGTTCAAGGCCCATATTTTCTTTCGTTTTTAAACACACACGATATTTGGACTGAGTGACAGAGTCAAGGCGAACACTCTTGCCTTTTTATCAAGTGCATGAATTCAGACTTTGCAGTTTTTGTGCCATCGGCATTTCAAACTGTAGCTGTGTCTCTATCGCATCCTAATGAATGTGACGCCTACGCACACATAAAAAAAGTGAAGACGTCTATGCTCACAGTTTGCAGATCATGAAGTGAAGGGAGGAATGTTTGTGGTAGGAAATCAGTTGTGATAGTTTAAAAAGGCTGCGGTCGTCTTCCTGCGCACAGGCACACACCCACGCATGTGCGCACACACGCACTGAACTCTTGCTGTGCTGTCCCTTATATCTGTATCTCATCTCAGCTAAAGGCAGACAGTAGTAGAAGGCTATTTTTAGCAAGATGGTCTAAGATTTGAGAACAAATATTGTGCCTTTGACTTTCTTGGCGTAACGCTGTTAGCTATTTTTGTAACTTTCTTACATTCTATCCAGAGCTTTACAGTAACCTTAACAATATCTAGAGCCAGAGAAGTAAGGATGTGGTCAGTGGTAACATTTGATTTGGCAGGTATATTGCATAACTTACTGCATATGTTTAAAGTCGTATGGGTTGTTCCAAGCTGTTTCTCAATGCATATACTCTCAAACAGTTTGATGAAACTCATTACATTATTTAACATTAATTGTTAAATATATTAACATACCCTTCAGTCCAAAGCCCACGTGGAGCTGCAAAAACTGGCTTTTGTGACACAAAAACCAACACATGTCTATTTACCCTACACCAGTTTAACCACACCCAGTGTGTTTTTATGAGTACAGAGGTCATTTACATATTGTAGCTTTCTAAACAAAACCATATGTCTCCATTTTGGTCGTTTTTTATGTTTTTACATATTTTGAAAAGATCAGCTGCCCTTTATAATGTGTAAAATTTTTGAAATTATCTTAAAATATCATATGAACATATTATTTACATTAATGAACTTTATCTTACTTCTATATAATGTTCTCTCTTTCTGGAGGTTTTGTTCAGACAGTGAATATATAATTATATATTTGGTATAAAAAAACCGAACAAACAAATATAAAATAATAATAATGATATATTATATTATTATTATAAAGAATATAGCACAGAATACTATATATAGTTATATAGTAAATAATAATACAAATAGTTAAAGCTTCTGTTTTAGAGGAGAGGCTATGTTCACCCCTCGCTTCTAGCAATTGCTGTTGTTGCCTGATCCTTTTTGAAGGCCAGAGCTGTTGGTTTCAGCGCATTTTCTTTGTAGAATTAATTCATTCACTTATGCATGCACCTCCACTTGAAAGCACCTTGGACTCCCCTGTGGAAGTGATAATTTGGGGAAATTTTTCGGGTAAGCACAAATTCTCTCCATCCCTTTCGCTTTGATTCATCTATTCATCTTATAAGCTTTTTCCCACTTTCCCCTACCTCCACTCTTTCTTTTAACTTTTCTCTGTGCCTCTCACATTTCCCCTGTTATCTTCTTCCGGCTTGCTCCTGGGATAAATGAATGTTTTTTTCTCGGATGACCCTGTCATGCTGAACATAATTCTCAGTTCTGTTGTATTGATTGCTCTGATCAATGGAGAAGTGAGAATTCTAATAAGATTGTCAGTAGCCCCATTAGCTGTTAAATCAGCCTTATGAATTATACAGACTTTCTGCTTGGCTCCATCATCAATAATAATATGAAAATAAAGCATTATTACAACACTAGCACAGCAGTAAATACCTCTGCAGAAGGTATTTTTGGGAACGAAGTTAAGTCAAGCGGTATAGGTAAAATACGACCTGGAAAGTTTATGTGACAATATATGTTATTACAAAGATACATGTAATGGACACATTATTAGAAACATATCCACCTTGCTGGTGTACAGTTTAAGACTTCAGCTTACCAGTTACCTTGTACAGTTTGTGTTCAACCTCCTCTAACCCTTTTTAAACAGACAGTTTCTGACCACAGAAACTTTCTTGAGCTTCACCTACCCTGTAGGTTAACTGTTATGTGTACCATTGAAAATGAGCCCAGCTATTGTTATGAATGATTTGTCAGGCTTTATCCTGTAATTGAGGTCAATGATACTGTCAACATTGGGTTGGCCTTTCATTACTGGTCTTTCCGCTACACTGCTGTGGACCACTCTTCATCTAACAGTGACATTGCCGTGTTCAAAAACGGTCTGTGCCTGATACACTTGTACCAGCTCCACACACATTACCACACCAAGGCCACTGTAGTGTCACTGCTGTGCTGAGAATGGTCCATCACTCAAATGGTACATTCTCTGCAGTGACCCTGTGGTCAAACACTGACCAGTGATAAAGGGTGGCTGAAAAATTGGGCAGCAACAGATGGACTGCAGTCCATAATTGCACTTCTGTATAATGGACCTGTAAGTGGATTCTTAATTAGATTAATTAAATTTTAATTAAAGAACTTTCTTCACTGTAGGTTTTTTACAACATTATAGCAGACATGCCAATCCCGCTTTCTATTTTTAGTTAAAGGTGTTAAAGGACGTTTTTGGATGCTGTATGTGGCATGTAGCATGAGTCTAAAAAAAAAAAAAAGCAAGGACGTGAGAGAGAGCGAGAGACAGAGAGAGGGAGGCTGAGAGAGAGAGCAGCTGAGCCGTTGATCAAATTCACCTGGGATTATATTTTTTCATAACTCTGCTGGGCGCAAAGCTGCTGTGGCTTTTAAGCTGTCTAAAATCAATGAATGTGCCATTAACCCATGGCTGAACCTTTGCACTTCATGTGCAGACTCCTCATATACATGGGACCACATGCTTATAGAAAGAGAAAGAGAGAAAGAGAGAAAAGAAAATGGTGGGGGCAAGAGAGAGCAAGAGAGAAAATTAAGTCATCTTTACTGACATTAGAATCATTTTTTTTTCTACCACACATGGAACTGACATTTGGTGCTGTCCCACAACTCATTCGATTGCATGCAACTGACACAAAAATACAACAAAATAAGATCTCTCTTCATTATTGACTTCAGGCCATGCCCAGTGCTAAGAGGTATACAGCCATGCACATTGGCACTGGCATGCAGTCTCCACTGACCAACACTAACAGTAGAATGGGTTTTACTGAAAAGCTCAGTACTGTGGAACTGCCATAAGCATGCAATGAGAATTGGAACGTTTGTGAACCAGGCATGCATGACCGTGTCTGACCTCACTAATGCTCTTTTGACTTTAGGGGCAAATTCACACAGCAAAAGAAGAGCTGAGGCTGTCATAGCTGAAGGGGCAGGGGGACTTCATATTATGCCAATAGCATGTTCAGTAAGGTCATATCAGTGTAATGGTCAAATACTATACTTGAATCAAGTTGTGATCCTCTGAGGGAAGAGTCCCAGCTAGCGTTGTGCTTGTCCAAGTTGAGTCGTAAGCATCTTTGAAGTTCAAGTCCAACCCTTGAGTCGGAAGGGTGACTTTAAACTGAGTCTTAATTTTCTAAGTTGCAAGAGTTGAATCTGAAGACTCTAGGGTGCAATATGGAGTCAAGTCTCTTTTAAGTCTTTGTACATTTGGGCAGTGGTAGCTAAATAGTTAGTGACTTACCCATTTAATTTGGAGGGTCACAGGTTAAAGTCTTGGCCCAGGTACCACTGGGGTACCCTTGAGCAAGGTACTGTCCTGCTACACTGCATCTTGGGTGCTGCTAATATCTGCTCACTAATCGTGTGGGTTAAACGCAGAGGTCACATTTTTACTGTAGTGTGATAGAATGTGTTTACAATGACAAATTGTCACTCTTTATTAGTTTGAGTTAAGCCTCCTGTGTTGTTTAAAGGCAAAAACATTTTTCCTTCTTCTACAGTAATTATTTTAGACACTAGGCTGTGACAGTATGTTATGGGAGTAAATATATCTACCAAAGAGTTTATAATTACAACCATTCGCTATATATGCAAAATGCTTGAACTTATCACTGATCAGCCATAACACCACTGGCAAGTGAAAAACATTGATAAGTTATTTCATTCCAATAGCACCTGTCTGGGAGGTGGGATATATTAGACAGCAAATTAATCGTCAGTTTTTAAAGTTGATGTGCTGGAAGCAGGAAAATGGGTAAGCGTAAGAATCTAAGGCACTATGAAAAGAGCTTTATTGTGATGGATAAACGACACATCATGTGGAGTGTTTCAGATATGCAGTAGTCAGAACCTACCAAAAGTGATCCAAGGAAAGTGAAAGTTACTATCTGTTATTGTGAACACACTCCACAATCAACTGTGACCTCTGCATTTAACCCATCACTTGTGCATACGTGGCACAGCTGTACCTTGCTCAAGGGTACCTCAGTAGTGTCCGGGCCAGAACTTGAACCTGCCACCTTTAGGTTCACTACTGCCACCTAGAACAACTGTTGAATCGGGGACAGGGTCATGGGCACACAAGGCTTACTGATGCATGTGTGGAGTGAGAGCTAACCCATTTGGTCTGATCCCACAGAAGAGCTACTGTGGTTTAAAAACTGGACGCTAACTCTGATAGAAAGGGGTCAGAAAACAAAGTGCACCACAGTCAGAGCTGTTTCAGCAGCATAGGGAGGTGGAGGTGGAGTTAATGTAGGCTGACCAGTATATAAGTAGTTATTGACCTCTACTTAAAGTGCACTTGTTGCTGACATTTAAGCACACACACACACACACACACACACACAGTTCGTATATACTCTATTTATTGATTAATTATGATGATTATGTGGCACTTACACACTGTGAACAGTGAGCAGTTAATTTGTCATCTACATTTAATCCATCCTTGACAACAGTGTACAAACACCAGGCACAGGAGCAGTGGGTTAGGTGCACTTCATGGGGAAAGTGCTGCTTACTCACTCACCCCTTCCTACATTTTCCATCCTGGTCCCAGGGATTGAACCAGCGACCCTCCAGTTACAAACCCTCTTCTCCTACCATTAGGCCACAGCTGCCAAAATATTGCACAACAAGAAAAACATTGCAAATCCATTGGGATGCAGTAGGAAAGTGTAGAATCTAAGAAAATATGACCCCCTATTAATACCATTAGTTTTGGAAGAAAAATGGGATTAGCTGGTGTCTTCAGACTTTTGAACATGAAGTGTGTTTTTCAAAAGTGTCCACAGTTTCCCAAACAGCAGCAGCTGTTCAAAAAGACATGATGCTGTTGTTTATTAAGCTCAGACAGAAAGCATATGATCTGCAGAGAAATATTTGCAGAACGTACAACTTATTTGAAAAATACAAAGTGCTGTGTGTGGGCTGAGATTGTTGAAACAACACATCCAGACATCTTGTGAATCATACAGAGCTCTCCATGTGCCTGGCACCACGCTTATTTTTTATTCATGCAAGCATTATGTAATCGTGGCGGCGAAGGCTAATGTCATATACAATCTGGAAGAGTTTGCATTGCGTCAACTGATATGGCTCATCTCTATGACTAAGGATGGAAATGACAGTTACACAGTGAGGCGCCTCAGATCAGCAGTCTCTATCTCCTTATGACCCCTTATGGAACAAACTTGACATGAACCTTGAAAGGACTTGTTTCGGTTGTGCATATGTGTATGCGCGGGTTGAGAAACAACTTCCACCTTTGCAGTTGCAGTGACACACTATGAGTCACCCTAATCTACACCACTGGAGTGGTAAGCTGTAGGCAAATCAGAGGATGTGCCTCTGCACCTCACCTTTAGTACAACTGACATCCACACACACATACAAACAAATATTTTGTATTACTGCATATGTGAGGACATTTCATTCACTGGTGTAGTGCTATAACCGAATAATATGACACCCACACCTATACCTACCCTAACCTTAACCTTAGTAAGTAAACGCCAACCTTTCTGCTTTTGTAAATTCTCCAAAGAAGTTAAATTTGTGTTAAAAACAGCATGTTTCCATGTGATGACCAGCAAAATGCTCCCACTTTCCACAGATGTATGGTTTTCATATCATTACATCATTCCTAACAGTTCTAACATGTAGTCCCACAAAGACAAATACAAGAAATACAAGGACACCATAAATGCAATATCATTTTACTTCAATCTCTCTCTCTCTCTCTCTCTCTCTCTCTCTCTCTCTCTCCTACACACACACCCACACACACACACACACACACATAGATTTTCTCTCTCTCTCTCTCTCTCTCTCTCTCTCTCTCTCTCTCTCCCCCCCC
>JBBPDA010000132.1:3028254-3043136 GCA_037974385.1 Arnoldichthys spilopterus | reverse complement strand
GATTTTAGCAAATGGCTGCAATATGAAAAAGAGTGAAAAATTGAAGGGGGTCTGAATACTTTCTGAACCCACTGTATATGCTTACATCTTCAACTGTTAGACACTGCTACAATTTGTTAAATATCACTATCATTTGCACTAATGACGCACATGCACTTATGTAGCTACCTGAGATTTTAGCTAGATCAAATACAAGCTGAATGAGCCGAGACCCTCAGCATTTAAAAGTAATGTAACTAAATACAGATGTGAGAAATGAATCACTGTAGCATAACCTACTTTTTTATAACCAGACAAATTATATTGGACCAGTGAATGGTGTGCGTTGTCTTCCATTTTCCATCTAAGAAACAACTTGGCCTCCAGGCTCTGCTTGGACAACCGGTTCAAAGTAGCAAGCAAAAATTCCTGTTAAAGTAACGCTTGTAAGCTTATATCAGAGCCAACATGATCTCTCTAGTTCATTGGCTCTGCATGAATGATGTGTGGACTAGCTGAGAGATATAATGATGTGTACAGTATACTACACAGCATTATCATCAATTAAAGTAGAAGCTAAAAGCAAAGAAGATCAAAACCCAATTAAACATGCTGAACACGTTTTCTCTCCTGATCTGATGGCTGTTTATGTAGTGAATAGGTTTTCTTGTTAGATAAGGCTTCTGACCAAAGTGTATTTAGCACTGGGAACACAAGGACATTCATTTGTCTTCCTGTTATTTTAGAGAGCTGCTCTACCTGTTTTTGCTTCTGTGTGTCTGCATGTTTGTCAGTGGACCCAAATTGATTGATCATATGTGTGTGTGTCTCTGTGTGTGTGTGGTGGGGAGAGAAATGTTTTCACTGACCAGCAAAACAAATTTATAATTTGATGCACTTACAAAAAGCTGGGAGAGAGACATGCTACCTCACCTTTCCTTACTTTATATGCATGGTGGCTTGTGAATTGCGGATATATTCTCTCCTTGATATGCCTTGGCACTGACATAGTTCAAAATAAAAGCTTCTTTTAATAAGAGGTGAAATTAGATGTCAGTTAACATCAAACTGCCAGGGTTAGCAAATTTTAGGGTGGCACCTGGGGTGGTCAGTCAGATACCAGGGGTGTCCAGTGCCACTCTGGAAAATCCTCTGCCTCTTCAACTGAGTAGCGTACTGTATTACGTGACAATGTTTCCAAAGTTCTCTCAAGCCTGTGTGGCTAAATTTATCACTGTAGCATAATGGTTTCTCATGAGATGCCTTCTGGGGGCTCATAGGTCACACACATTAAACTGTGGTTTTGCCCCACATAGACTGAGGAATGAGATTTCTCTGCATTCCCTGAAACCTTTTGGCAGTATTATGTACAGTAGACCTTAACTAACTTAGTTAACATACTTCTGTCCTAACTTTTTTTGATATAAATACACAGATAACCCATAACACCTAAGATAAGAGTGGGAGATATGACACAAATAAAATACTGAGATACTGAAGACACAAGATATTATTTTTTACACAATATTTAGTTTTTCTGACGCTAATTAAGTTACACTAGTCTACTTAATTTACAATGAAAGAGGAGAATTCTGGCTAAATATACAGCCATTTAGTGGACATTCAAGACTTACTCATGGGATGCATACATGTCTATTATAAACCTTTAAGAGCATGACTAACCTACTTAGAAGGAAAACATTTATTTAGATTCCCTAAAACTATGCCTACAATGATTGTAATTCAGCACTTCACACACTGTCCTGAAATAAATCCATTTAAATTATGCTCTGACAGTATCCACAATATGCTGAGAAAAGCAAACTATGATGTAATGTTAACATTTATCATGATAACAATAAATATAATCATGTTGCACATCCCCACTAAGAGATGAAGTGAATAACATTGATAGTCTATTTATAGTGGCACCTGTCAAAGAGTAGGATCTATTAAGAGGTCAGTGAAAAGCCTTTTTTGGATCAAGCATAAACATATTTAACAAATGCCAAATTGTGATGGCGAGATGATTGGGACAGAACATCTCCAAAACAGGATTCCAAAGCAGGTCTTGTGGGTTTTTAAAGACCAGTAGTTAGTCCTTACCAAAAGTGGTGCAAGAAAGAACAATTGGTGAATCAGCAACATGGTCATGGTCACCCAAGCCTCAGTGTTGCTTGGGGGGAGTGAAGTCTAGCCAGTTTAGTTTGATCCCATAGACAAGCTACTTTTGCACAAATTACGCATGTTCATGATAAAAAGATGTCAGGACAAAGTGCATTGCAGTTTGCTGCATGAGTGGCTGTGTGACTACAGACCAGTCAGCCGATGCTGACCCCTGTCTATGGCCAAAACCACCAAAAATGGGCATATGGGCATCAGAACTTTACCCTGAAGCAATGGAGCAAAGTGGCCTAGTTTAAAAAATCCCATTTTCATTTACATCATGTGGATGGCTGATTGTGTATTTGTCACTTACCTGGGCAAGAGATGGCACCAGGATGCACTATGGGGAGGAAGGCAAGCCAGTAGAGGCAGTGTGATGCTCTGAGTGGTGTTCTCTGGGAAACCTTGGATCCTAACATTCATGTGGATGTTACTTTGATGCATATCTGTGCATATTTGATGCATATCATATTTGTGGGCAGTGGTGGCCTAGTGGTTAGGACACTGCCTTTGCGATCTGAAGGTTGCAGGTTCGAGTCCTGGCCCGGGCACTACTGAGGTACTCTTGAGCAAGGTATCGTCCCACTACACTGCTCCCCGGGTGCTGTTGGTAGCTGCCCGCTGCTCCATGTATGATGGGTTAAATGCAGAGGTCACATTTCGTTGTGGTGCTTGAGTGTGTTCACAATGACAAAGAGTCACTTTTACTTCACTTCATATGACCTACATTATTACAAAACAGGGACACCCCTTCATGGTCAGAGGAACATGATAAACAGTTAAAGGTTTGAACTTGCACTCTGAATTCCTATAACTATCATCACCATGTTTCACTATGCTGAAATACAGAGCTTTCTCCAGACATTGAGTTTCTAATTTAAATCAAGAAGTTTTATTTTGGTCTCATCCGTCCATAAAACATTTTGCAAAATAGCCTTCTGGCTACACATGACATTAAGTAAACTGTAGATGGGTAGAAATGTTCTTTTTAGAAATCACACACAAAGTGTACAACAACTAAATGTGACTTCTGCCTTTGCCTTTGTGGAATGGCTGGCAGCTATGAAAAGCACCCAAGGAGCAGTGTATCAGGACAGTACCTTGCTCAAGGGTACCTCAGTGGTACCCGGGTTGGGACTTGAACCTGCAACCTTTTGTTCACAAGGCCCTAACCTAATGACTAACCAACTGTAATATTTCTCATTTATTATTTAATTTGCATCTCTTTATATACATTTAGCATTTGGGAAATCAGATAATGTTTTAGGTGATAAGCAGAAACATTTTAAAGAGTTCAAAGAGTTAATTACTTAGCCCTTTTAACCAAGTCTATCGATAGCAAGGGACCACCGTAAGACCACCACTCTTCAATCAACCTTTTTTGAATGGTAGATCATTGTCAGCACAGCAACTACAACATTTCAGTTGCATAGTAGCGTTATGCTAGTATGAGTGTATGAGGTTTAGAGAAGGTGCTGCAGTCTTAAACACCAGTGTAACTGTTGGGTTGAGAAAAGTCCAGCAACCAAAAATATCCAGACAACAATGGTCTTGTGGTCAGGAACTAGAGGATGATTGATACAAATTATAGATAGAAAAAGATGAACTATCATCTGTAACTGTAAAAACCCCTTCAGCGCTAGTGTGCCACATACTGTTGTATCAGTGCAACACTCGCTATGCCATTTTCAGAGTGAAAAGAGGTTAAATCAACATCTGAATGGCCAAACAAACAACAAACAAATGAGCATTTTGAGCAAAAGAAATGTGGTATGTGCAAAAGTTTGTCTCTTTTGCAAGGTCTGAGAACTTATATGACTCCTGCTTGTAATCTTCACAGTCAAAAAGGTCACTAAGAAAAGGAAGTTGAAGAGAACTGTTGAAGTCAGAACACAATCTGGAAGACTGAAATTAAAATCTCTGAACAACTACTGGTAGACTGGTCAGACTGAAAAAGCAAAACCCCTATGTCATTGCCAAGGCCCCAGAGGATGATTTGGCTGGCATAGGAATAGCATTGCACTGTCCAGCTGATGCACATCTGTCTTTTACATTAATTTAGTTGGCAGATTCTCTTATCCAGAGCATCTTACAATCATTATAATCATATTACAGAAATGTAGAGTCAATGTAGAGTTAAGGGTCTTCCCCAAGCACTCGTTATTGATGTAGCAAGGCATATCTACCAAGGTAGGGAATGGAGACTGCTCCATGGGAAGCACTAGGGTTACCCACTTAGCTATATTCACCACCTTTCATCTACGGCTGGGTAATAGCGCAGAAAAAATCAATCTAAATTTTTAGTTAATCTAATCAAATACCCCACAGTCCATACTGAAACTGTAGGAGAAAAGAAGTTCAGTATGACAAGAAGATGATGTAAAACACACATCAAAATTAAACTTCACCTACTTAAGGAAAAAAAAATATTTGAAACACATTTTTAATATGGTAGTTATTATTGTTATTGTTATATCTGAAACTTATGGCACATGTGAAAGAAATTATGAGAATTTTGTAACTATAAGCTTTGTGCAAGTAAAAACTTTAAGCCTGTTAACTGAATACAAGAAATGTCTACAATCTCAGCCAAAGGGTGACTTACAATGTACTGACAGGACATGTGTTTTGATTTTTCCAGCATGAATGGATGCAAATTCGGCAAATAAATAATAAATGTCAATTAAAATTTGCAATATGTGACATATATTTCCATGCAGAAGGGGTGTTATCATTTGGTACTGAAACATTTGCACCCTCTATATATTTACATTGTTGGCTGTGTATGTGTGTGTGTGTTAGGGCACTTATGAATGTCATTCTGCCATGAGCTGTGTGTTGACACAAGTGTTGCATCTGCTGCAAACGTATGTCAGTGAAGTGTGAGGTTGTGTTTAGGCCCGTGTATGTGTGTGTGCATGCTCAGGCATATGTGGCAGTGCTGCACAGAGGGGGTGATTATGTAAGAGGGCTTGGCTGGTTGCCAGCTTGGGTGTGTATTCTGTGTTAAGGGTAACGGAGAGGAACCAGTGAGCAGGCAAGCGGCTCACTTATGGGAATAAATAGCAGCGAACACAGTGGCCATTCATCCTCTCTTTAAACCCTTGCTCTGCAGAAGTAAACCTGCACCACTGACAGCGTGTCTGCTTTATACTCCTCATGCTGAGGGCCGAAATCAGCTAATACACTGCAGTCAAGACCAAACTGCTGGAGGCAATGTTTTTGTATACAGTATTTGGAAGTAGAGCTACAGCTGCTGTAGTGCAGCTGCTGAACATGCGAATGAGTGCTTTGTGTATGCATGTGTGTGTGTGTGTGTTTGAGAAGGAGCTTTCATCCTACACCAAGGACACCCTCTTAATGTGCACCACAGAAGGCCTGATTGATCTGCCAGAGAGAGACAGAGAGACAGAGAGAGACAGGGAGATGATGTGTGAAGACAGACTCAGAGAGTATAAGAGAGACAAAGAGAGAGCGGGCTAGATCAAAAGAGAGATAAAGCAGTCAGAAACAGAAAGAGTCACATATAGGAGAGAAAGAAAGAAAAATAATGAGAGTAACAAAAAGCAGAAAGGGATAGTGTGAGAAAAACTGTGAGAGAAAAAGAGAACAAACAGAATGAGAGGGTGATGAAGAGGTAAATCCAATTTCAGAACAGCATCTGATTTTCATTATGCTCCACATTTGCTCTGTGTGTGTGTGTGTATGTGTGTGTGTGTGTGCCACTGTGGGTGGACCCACAGGATGTTGGCTGCTTGATCTGCCGGCGTGTTTATAAGGAACACACGTGTTTCATAAACAGCCTCAATTTCCAAAAGGCGACCCCCTGGCCCGCCTCCTTCCATCCTCACAATGCTCTGTTCACTCAGCAGTCATTCATTGGGAAGAAGCAGAGCCTCGGACAATCTGAGGCACCTTTTTACCTCCACTTACAGAGCAGAAATGTGCTTCCTGAATACAGTGGATATTATTCTACACTTATACAGTACTACAGTAATGTTGAAATGGTATTCGTAACAGTATTCTCTCCTATTTTAGAGTCCTGAGTTCTCTATTATATGAATTTATCTTAATATTCTACTGTACTCAGTTTTTTCCTGTTTATTTTTGCATATAAGTAGTTGTTCTTCTTAATGTGTGCTAGGTGGCCTTATGAAAAACATTGTTTGTTCTGTCCTCTGTCTTACAACTAGGAGGCAGTATTCATGGGCAACGGAGAGCAGTACATATGGAAGCCACCGGAGGAGAATGACACCAGCATCCCAGGAGGTCCTTTGCTAGAGAATGGCCACAGTCACGTCAGCGCTGTGGAGGTAAGAACACCCTTTACCCGCAGTGGTTTGCTGTCAACATGGTCCAATCTGGCAACCCAGACATCCCGGGTATAGTCGCCCAGCTAAGGTTACAGGAAGAGGAGGTTTCAGACATTGACCTTTGACCTTTGTCAGATGGCTCATATTCCTGATTCATGCTCACACACACACTCACCCATATCACAGCTCATGTTTGGTCTGCACACCTCCATATGTGTGTTTCCTCTCGTTGGTCCCTGGTGAGTCAAAGTGGAGTTTGATAAGGAGTTAAGGTCCAGGTCATAGCTGTTTGTCTATGGGCCGGGAGTCAATAGAATTAGTCTAAGCATGCCAGAAGTTGACAACTTCATTTCTCTTGCAACCAGGGTTAATGGCAGTCTAGGCCTGTCTATCGTCTGTCAGGGCTGTTTACTCACACAGGAAGTGAATGGAATGAGTGGTATTGGTGGGAGGGGCTGTGACTGAGAATGAAAACTTGCTTGGTTCTGTCTCCTCCACACCTTTTTCCCTTTCCTCTCTTCACTGACTCTGCAGACTACTTATGCTCAGAAATAGGATTCGATGGATGGGGGATGCCATTGCAAGGCTGACATCAGGGTCAACTTTTGATCTACCTGCCCTCTTTCTTTATGTGTGTACATATCCACTGTTTGGGGCTGATATCAAAACTGGCCTTTGGTTTACTTCATTGTTTCATGTCCCTCATCCTATTAAGCATGATTCATTTTGTCATACCTTTAAAAAGGCAAAATCTTCAATTTTTCAATCAATTAGATTTTCTCGTTGTGCAGCATTGGGTGGGGAAAGATAATATTAACCAGAAATGTCATGTTTCTGACAAATGGTTAAAAGCTTGGGAGCAATGTTGCCTGTATAGTAATAGTAATAGTAACAGTGATAGAGTTATTGTTTAAAATGCTAAAGCTTTGTCACACTTAGCGGAAACACCAACTTGAAAGGCTGTCAGACTCTACTGAGACTAACTAGAATATTTGGCGAGTCTAAGATTGCAAATACCAGTGAGTCCAGACAAGTCCAAGACCGTAGAAAAATCATCTGGAGTGCTGACTTCTTTGTTAGCTCTATGGCTATCCACAACTGCACACAAGTCACCCCACTGCCAGAAACCATACCAGTTATTTTAATTTTTTTATATAATATTTAATTTTTATATTTTATATTTAAGATAAGAATGCCACACTTCAATATTGGAAGTTTATATTTACTTTTGTATCGTTGTTTAGTAATATTGAGTTATATTTACCTTTTTTTAATGCATTTTTTGACCCAGTCATTTTGCAAGTGACTGTGACTTTGTGACAGTTTAAATTTTCTTTTTTATTCTCAGTTTAGACATGGCCAATACCCATTTTCTGTTCAAGATTCCTTAGATTGTACAATACTAACAGGTGGTCTCAGATGGTCACAGGGGGCATCCTTGGGTTTCTTAAAATTTCCTGATGATGGGATGAGCTCTTAGACTCTTGTGCCACTCAGGATCATGGATGCTGTAGTTGGCTGTGTTTTCACCAGCTATTTAATCAAAGTGCCACTAAATTAAATGTATTACTTTAAATAATAAGACATTACTTTTGATGTTTTATAATTGGCTGTGTACTTGAATTGTTAAGAGCGGTATTTAAACAGATGAAAGTAACTGCACAGGGAATCATAAATAAAGTGGCAGCTGTGCAGGTTCGGTGAAAACACAAAGACATTTGAATTAGCAGCCTACAGGAGTTGGATTTGTAACATAAACTGATTTCTGTTTAATAGATTAGAAGTCATCTGCACAGTTTAAGAACAAAACTTTAAATCACCCTATTTAATCTTTAACATAGAGGACATTTTTAATGTAAAAATAAAATGAGTTTCAGTCATGAGCGCATGATTCATAAAATATTAAACTCAAAAATAAAGTAATTAATTGTAAATTAACAGCCATTAAACTGTTATGATTTGCATATTAGTGGACAGTAAACTTTACAGTACATGACATGAAAATGTCAATGTTTTTGCTGTCTTTGCAGAAATGCTTATACAAATATATGCATCACTTTGAATTTTGGAAACTAAAAGCTTTAAAAAAAAAATGTTTTTGTCAAAAGGGGATTTACCTATGAAATAATAAATAAAATTAAATAACCATGCCATAAATCACAGCAATTGCTTATGATTTATGGTACACTGCACTTAAATATAATTCATTGGTTTTAAACAGTGAATCAAATGGTACAGACGGATCAGACATAATAAATTTAGATGTACATTGACTTAATTTCTACATTGAAGATTTAGAGCAGTAGACATTTGGTCTATTTCAACTAGTTTGCAAACCTAATTATCATGAAAAATATCATGTGTTGTGGAAATGTCTTCCAGTATTGTGATGTGATTTTTGTGCCATATTTCACTCTTAGCACTATTGTTTTGTGTGGTTTACATTGACTTTTTCATTTCAAGGGTGTAATTAAAAGCACACAAATGTAATATCTTAAGCGCTACAATTCTGCCATGGCTTTAAACATCAACAACACAAGTAAGGCTTAAGCTCAGATGTAATCCATTGGGCCAGGGCTGTAAATGGGTGTTTATAGTGGTAAACACTTAAGCATTGTAACTGCTGACCTGGATTTACGGCTCCTCCTCTCTTTCTATCTTTACTCTTTAATTATCCCACATAGACACGCTCAGCCTAGTGTAACCAGGTGTGTGTGTTTGTGTGTTGCGCACATGCACACACACACATGCACATCCACACTCTTCTGCCAGCTTTCAGCAAGCACATAACAAGGACACAAACCTGCTTAAAGCTATTGACAGACTTTTGTGTAATAACCCCCACCTTCTATTACTACCTTTTTACTTCTTTACCTTTTACCTTTTTTAGTGAAAATATAAGCACATCCTTTACAGAGACACTTCTGCACATTTTAGTACACTTGAACTGTTTATTTGCTCAATTTATTTGCGGGCAGTGGTGGCCTAGTGGTTAGGGCATTGCCCTTGTGAACTGAAGGTTGCCGGTTTAAATCCCGACCTGGGCACCGATGAGGTACCCTTGAGCAAGGTACTGTTCCACTACGGTGCTCCCCAGGTGCTATTGATAGCTGGCTGCTGCTTCATGTGTGCATGTGTGATGGGTTAAATGCAGCAGTCACATTTCGTTGTGGTGCTTGAGTGTGTTCACAATGACAAATAGTCACTTTCACGTAAGATAAAATATATGTGCTTAACTTAGCAAATAACTCAATCATTAACTATTTAGGCTAGTTCTCTGCAGAAGAAGTGTACTTACATTTATAAAATCAGGGAAATGTAATTTGATTAGGGTGCCCAAACCTTTTGCATGTGACAGTATAGTTTTTCAGTAAATCATAGTTTTATTAGGGGCTAAAGATGCCTAAAATGGAAAATATTACACCTTTTTATGTATTATTAATTAATTAATTCATAATAGTAATGCACACCCCACAACAATACCAAGCTATAAAATATCTGCAATTTATTTAAGTATAATTTTATATAAAGAAGCCATTACAAATGAATTAGTACATTATACTATATACTAAACAAGTAAATTGAATTTGAGTCCTGAGTGTAGATTCAAAATCTTTTAGGCAATAACAAATGCTAAAATTAGTTTAATCAACATGCAGATGCAGCTTTCTGGTCCTACTTTTTTGCCCCAGTGGACTCCAGAAAGTTAACATACTTTGATACAATGTGTTGCACACATAAATGTGCTTGAGCTTAAATCTTTCAATTATAGATTATAAAGATATTTTGGCCATTTCATGATTTTTCTTCTGCCCTTTTTTCTGCTAATGCAACTACACACATGCAAACACACACACACATACATAGTGCACAAACTAAAGTCCAGGTCATGTAGGGGGTGGGGGTTGCATTGACATAATACATCTGCGTAGAGGAGAGAGAGAGAGGGCGGAAGGTGAAAAAAATCTCTCAAGGCTTTCTCAACAGCTGCAGCTGAGTTTTGAAACTGCTGTCTTATGACTTCCTCTCTCTCTCTCTCTCTTTTGCTTGCTTTGCTTTTACAAGTTCTCTCTGCAAAATTCTGCAAAGCACACAACTCCCAACACAAAGCGAGGTGGAGCATGATTAGTGTTGAGGGAAATGATGGTTTGAGAGGGAATGAGAGAGGGGGGAGAGAGAGAGAGAGAGAGAGAGAGAGAGAGAGAGAGAGAGATTCAAATAGCTGTGTTTATTTAAAACCAGTATAATACTAAACCTATGTGTTATCCATGGGCTTACCCATGCTTTTCTGGAACAATTTTTCCTGAATTGTCTTTTCCCTCTTTCTCCTCCTCACACTGACACATAAATACCATAAAGGTCACTGGACTGAATTCTTCACTACACATTCTACACATGCCATTAGCCTCAAAGTGCGGTATGTCACTCTCATTAGACGTCATTTATAATGGGTGTATGCGCGCACACTCAAACTACAGCTCTCTCTGAATAACTGAATGACTTTCTTTATTCTCTTGCTGGCCAGCTTCATTCCCCAGCTAGATGTGTTGTCATTGTGGGCTGATGTGGTAGAAGTTTAACAGGATTATCTCGTAGTTAGGTAACTCTGCAGCTAACTCCAGCAAGACTCCATAGATAAGAGCGTTTACACTGGCTCTGCCTACCCAGGTCAAAGTGGGTCATAATTTTGCTGTGTGCAAGCAAATTTGGTTACCATCCACACCGCTGCAAGCTGAAACCGCACTTGCGCACACACACACATGCTCACATAAACCACAGTATATGTTTAGACATGTTTAGACTGAAGGTCATGGCTGAAGGAATATTAACCCAAAAAGCTAACAGTGAATGAAAGCTAGTTAGCAAGGTTAATTACACCAGTAACTGAAGTGAAGTGCAACGCGTCCCACAAAGAAGTGTGACCTCTGCATTTAACCCATCCACATGTGAAGCAGCAGGCAGCTTTTAACAGCACCCAGGGAGGAGTGTAGTGAGATGGTACCTGGGGGTGCCTGGGCCAGGAATTGAACCTGCAGGCCTCTGATCACATGGGCAAGTCCCTAACCACTAGACTATCACTGCCTACTAGCTAGCATTGCTAGCATGTATGATGTAATTTATTTATGATAATTTTAGCTTTAGCTATTTTGGATCAAGGACTCTTTTAACCCACTGTTTTGTTTTCTTCAAGTTCAAGTTTTATTTTATTGTTTTTATTATTTCCTTACGAGACTTTAAATAACCTTGCAACCAATTTCACTAGATCAAATAAGGCCTACACTCCCCCTCTGATTGTGATTTTAATCATCCCCCTCCAAGTCAAGAGGAATCTGGAATTACTGTGTGTTTTGTGAATATAACTGGCAACTTTTATTTCCTCCCTTGTGGCTCCAACTGTAACAGAAGTGTGTCGCTCCTTGGGACGGTTTTATTACGAAATCCATTTTGACAGCCTGGTTTCTGGCAGGGACCTACTGTGTTTCTCAGCCTGTGGTTTTTCTTTCCCCAGATCTCCGAGATGTACTCCACCGTGTGTAAAACCCTGAAGAAAAAACAGCAGCAGCAACAGCACAGTTCAAATCAGCAAGCCACTGGGCAAACAAGCTCAGCTCCATCCCTGGGGGGAGAAGAAGGCTCTGGGGGGCCTCAGGCCTGGCCACCAGGGGGAGCTCCTGTGGAGGAGGGACGGGGCAGAATATGCTCCCAGAAGGAGCACTGCTATGAGGCAGTAGGAGAGAAGATATGGCCCAGAGCCATCGAGTCAGATCCAGCCTATGCTACCATCGACTCCCACCGCAGAAGAGATAGACCAGCGAGCAACACACTCAAGCCCAAGAAGAAGCCCCCTGCTCAGCCTCAGGGGCCAGGAAGGGCTCTAACCTGTGAGAACTTCTATGAGGCAATTGGAGATGCGAAGCAAGGGGAAAATGCCACGAGCACCACCACAATCTTCACCTTCAACGACGGCATGGAGATGTACGTCACAGGGCTGTAGAGATGTGGGCCTGGTCTGTTTTGAAATTAACTGAAACTCTAAAAAAGTCAAGACTTACATAAGAGAAGTTGACCAACTAAAGCATATATAAACACATGTCCTATCTGCTGTAAACTAGCAGAGTCGCAAAAGCTTATAGTATATACACCTGTTACGTAAGCATGGATGTGTCAAAGATTCAAAAGATGCCACTGACACATACACATGCTAACACATAGACTTATCCAGATTAAAATAGATGCAGTGTTTTCCAAAGGATCGTCTATGTTACAATCCCTAATAAAGGGGTTGGGGTACACTAGGGTACTTCAACACTGACTGTAAAAATCATAATGCAGGGTGACTTCAAAAGCTGTGGTGATCTTCAGAATCCTCAAGATCATTCTGCTATTTCTTCTTTTCTTCTCTTGGTCCAACTCACACTGTCCATGCAGAAGGTTATTTTGTTGGGTTACATGTGTGCTTGTTAGGTGGTGTAGATAGCTATGTACATTCCTTTGGTGTTTTTCATCACTCTAGGCTAACTTAAAATCCGTAAAAGGACATAACTCTTGAATACTGTGGCGGTTATTTTTTTCCCTTTTTTTATGAGATGGCATGCATCCTCCACCCATTCTTTGGCAGGCGAAATTGCTCAAGCAACAGGGTTTAAAGACATGGCATGCCTTTTCCCACAGAAAGAAAGAGTCTGACTGCTTTTTATGTCATGGCCTGAATGACCGACTCTGACTGACTTTGTCTTTCCAAGAAAACAGAGAAAAGCAATGAAA
The DNA here is from genome assembly GCA_037974385.1 of Arnoldichthys spilopterus. Classification (NCBI taxonomy): domain Eukaryota; kingdom Metazoa; phylum Chordata; class Actinopteri; order Characiformes; family Lepidarchidae; genus Arnoldichthys; species Arnoldichthys spilopterus. The sequence goes on along the minus strand of JBBPDA010000132.1, from coordinate 3,029,913 downwards.
AAAGTGAGCCCTCTATTAATAAGAAAGCCTCAGTGCAAGCAGATAGTGTGTCATTTATTGGGGGTGTTGTTATAACATTTGAGTTTATGAGGCCTGCACTATCAGTATTCTGGACCTTTGTGGTCTGAATGGTTTGTGCAATGCTGAGGCCAGTAAAGGCTATGAGTCTGGCAGGGTCTATGCAGTTTCTCCACTGGTTGCAGAACTAGGCCAGCTCCTCCGGCTCCCTGGGCCTCCGCCTGGCTGGCCTATCAGCAGCATTTAGCAGCGGCAAAGGCGAAGGAAAACAAAGCCTGAGGCTTAAAGTTGTTAGAGAGTGTCTTTTGGAAGCCTTCAGCTCTGGTCCGTCTGCATGGCTCGACTCTACTGTAAACAATGGCTTTTCCCACATGCCCCACAGGAGTTAGGATTTAAGTTGGGGTTTTTTTTAAAGCATCGGTAACATTGAGTGAATAAAAAAAGCCCAGAAAGATGGACTCAACCTATCTGACCCACCTCTAAAGCCTCAACCAGCTAAATGAGCTTTATGGTGGATTTATGTTTGGCAATTTGGCGAATTCCACCATATATAACCAGAACAGGGTCTGTGGAGTAGTCAAGGTTGGGGGTTGAGTAAATGAAAAGACCATAATATCAGCTCAGGGATAAAGAAGGGATTTTGTGTATAGGGAAAAAAATGTTTCAATTTCTTCTCCAACCTGGGGAGTTTTACATTTAAATATGATGAGTTATGACAAATATTTGTTATGCCACAAATACTGTAAATCAAGAGTAAAGATGAGATTTTTATTGCACTCTATTTTCTTAAAAAAATGTATAAATGGTTTGTTTTCACATGTAACTTTACTGTTAAGGATGCTAACATCACTGCCATGCACATATGTTTTGATATGATGGTTGTTACAAAGTCCTTGCTTGCAAATGCATGCATGTTAGAAAAATAATAGTGCAGACCCTCAATAATCCCCTGCTTGGTATTTCTTAATTACAGTAAATATTTAATATTCATTCTTGTAACAAACTGGGCTTGGAAATGACCCTTGGCAAATACTGCAAATATCAGTATGTATAGGAGATTATAAAATAAAAAAGAAGAACAATAAAGAGCAAGCTGGAATGAAACATCATGCTAACAGGTCGTCTCATGGATTACACAATACATAACACCAGGAGTCGTTCAGAGTTGCATGGCTGCACACTCCCAAAGCAAGCCCAAACCCTTCCCAGCATTATTAATCTGTGTCCTTGAGACTCTGTGTTTGCCAGATAGAGAGGGAGGAAATGTGCTCCCCTTAGCTTTGGCTCTGCTTGGGTTCCTCCCACTCTCAAAGTTGTCCGGCAAAGCACAGGGCTTGCTTTGTGCTGTGGTGCTGATCAGGCCTTTTGAAGTTAACAGCACCCTCGGAGTAAGATGAGTTTTTTTGGGGGGTTCTGGACGCAATGGTCACGCCAAAATCTTGTTTTTAGTGAAAAGGTCAAAACGAGCTCTTCCAGGGTGTGTCATTTTGCAAGCAGATATGGTTTTTCTAAACACAGTATTTGTAGATTTGACAGGCTGAGTAGATCAAGCCTTTAACATACTGTGGAGGAAATAATTATTTGACCCCTCACTGATTTTGTAAGTTTGTCCAATGACAAAGAAATGAAAAGTCTCAGAAC
>JBBPDA010000132.1:3010360-3027308 GCA_037974385.1 Arnoldichthys spilopterus | reverse complement strand
CTCGAAACCTTAGTGATTTAGAGATGATCTGCAAAGAGGAGTGGACCAAAATTCCTCCTAAAATGTGCGCAAACTTGCTCATCAATTACAAGAAACGTTTGACCTCTGTGCTTGCGAAGAAGGGTTTTGCCACTAAGTATTAAGTATTTTTTTGTTAAAGGGATTAAAATACTTTTTTCACTCAATGAAATGCAAATCAGTTTCTATCTTTTATGTTCTGCGACTTTTCATTTTTTTGTCATTGGACAAACTTACAAAATCAGCGAGGGGTCAAATAATTATTTCCTCCACTGTATATGCTCAAAAATAAAGAAATATACAGTGAAAAATGTGCAGTCTTCATACATCCTTTGATTGTTACCAGTCTTAGACAGCAGCAGCTATAATGCTTTACAGCACATCACCTATTCATGGTTTAACACAACAGGGCACCATAGGACATGAAAGAAGACAGTGTTGCATGTATATACAATACTGATACAAAACAAGACAAAAAAAGTTATAAAAAAGCTATGGTATTAATGTTTTATGAGCTTAACAGAGGTTTATATTTTGTTTGTACAGACTCTCAGTTGTGAGTTTTAATCATGTGTAAGTGCTGAACTTTTTTGTCAGGTATTCTGCTACCCATGCATATGTCTAGGCTTAACTTACTGTAACTGAGTGTAGGTTTTGTCTGTTCAAATGTATCACAGGGTGTGGTGTGTAAAAAATCAGCTTCGTAATATAGTTGTGTGAAACAGATTGTAATGTTTTCTATCAGAGTCATTCATTTAAAATGGTTGAATTTTTACTTTTGTAATAAAGATGCACCTTAAAGCATTTTTCTGTGTTCACAGTTATGGAATTTGCAAATTACCCACTTTTGCAATGATAAAAAAGGCTTAGCTTAAAACATGTGTGCTTACAGACTGAAAACATTTCTCTTTTGTAGAGCTTTCGGTTTTTAGTATTTTCTTGAACTTTTCTCATCTTTTTTCTGATCTTGTTTTTAGCATGTTTTAGTCTATGTAACAATTTATTTATTTATTTTTTAAAAATCAAATTCTGTAGGCACTTTGAAATTTTGATAATGTAAAGTGCAGTATAAATAAAATGTATTATTATTATTATGTGAGGGCATGATGGGTTCCTTGGTGTAAGCATGCCAGTGTGCCTTCCTTACAAGGTTTCGTTCGAAGACAACCCTCTAATTCTTTAGCCAAGGAATTTTTGAAAGCCTGAAGAACATCTGAAAACCTTGTTTTGAGATTTTTTGACCTTGTTTGAGCACTTCGTGTGTAAAAAAAATACAGCGCTGGAGCAACCCCTTTCAGAAGCATTTGTATGCTGCTGCGCAGAGCTTGTTTTTCTTCCCTCCGACTGTACCGGCCGGCAAATGGCAGACACACCTCCACAAATCGGTGAAAAAAAGGCCGACATTTTCTAAATCGTCCAATCAGCGTGCGAATTCCGATGGCCGCGTGCCAAAATAGAATGTTTATGTCCGACTTCAACCAATGGGAATCAATGGGGGGCGGTGCTCCTGCGATTTCGCCCGGCTGCACGCGCAGCGAAGAGTGGGCGTGGCGTTGGTCTCTGGGAGAGAGGAGCAAAACATTCATTTATTCCCTTACCGGCGGCTTTTCGGTGGGTTTGGAGTGCCAGTGAATTTTACTGTGTCGTTGCAACAGTCGGGCGTTGCGATCAAGACAGTCATATTAAATGTATCTTTCCCCAACGTGTTCTAAAATCCACCGTCAGCACGTCTTCGTTCTTTAGCGCCGCACGCTCCGTTTGAAAATGACTTCCAAGCGCCTGCTCGACAAGTCTCCTGTCGGCGTGAGGGTGAGCTGCGCCGGGAACATCATGCATGCAGTGCACGACGAGGGGGTTGCAGCCATGGACTACGGGGTCTCGTGGGCAAGAAAGAAAGGACCTATAACGGTCAATGGTTTAAACACCAAACTATTGGATAAAGGCACCCTGCAAGACCCCAGCAAGGAAAACTCTCTCAATGGAAATCATTTAGCCTCAGGAAGAGAGAAGCACTACGCTAAGAAAAAAGTAAGTAGCGCTAAAGAGTAGGATGCAACCACCATTTCCATTTGAGCCTGCGTTTCACATGTTTTGCTTATGTTCTTTAGTCAGCGGCGACCTTTAGGGCTGCTGTGCTACTTGTCAGCGTCTGTGTGTACGTGTGAGTACTGTACTGTGCAGCGGACTCGTGTCGAGGGCGTACGGCGTTTATCTCCAAACAACGTACTTAACACGCGAAGCGCAATAAAGTAAAACCCCTTCTGTTCTACCAAGAGTAAAATGTTGCCCGTTTTTTCATCTTCTTTGCAATTTTAGCACACTCGCAACTGTTACGCTTGTAGTTTAAGATGGCGACTTATGCACGCTGAAAGTTTAAGGGGGAAAAGAGGGCCGGACCATTCTGCATGCAACTCCCTCCCCCTCCCCCACCGCACTGTACCGGCCACCGAGAGAGAGAGAGCTGCTGTTGCACAGTAAGAACAGACAGACGAAAAGTATCCAGCTTCATTGAAATATGTGGCCAAGTGGTCTCACGTTGCGATAAAAGCTGGTTCAAGCTTTTAGAAACAACGGCCCGAGTACCAAGCTGGCCCAAGTCGCGCCACTGTTCAGTAATCTGAGGCTTCAGTGCTGTGGGCGTCACGCCCCCTCAAACTGGAACTTTTTCTTTCCTACAAAGAATCTAGTTTATTGTAAAGAGTGTCGTGATTTCATCGACTGATATCATCACGTGTTTGCACTAAAATGCAGTCACAATGCCGTTTTATTTAAGAGTGGTTGTCATTTTATACTGTTTCCTGCCAGAGTGGTCTGCACACTCACAGGGGAGGTGTCGGGTGGGTCTGCCTGAGTGTTTTGCCATTTTCCTTGGCCATAGGCTACTACATGTGCACTGATCTCTGCGTTGGGGCGTGTCTGCCAACCACTGCCTTTAAAAGAAAGTATTTGGGTCAACTCCAGAAGCTTTAGCTTTAGGTAGCCACTGGACATGCTGCTCCTAAACTACAGGGAAAGGCCACATTAATAAATATGGAAAGATTGACATAGAACTGACACAAGGCCTGGTCTTAGGCCTGAGTCTGCCCACACCTCCTTGTCAGAAAGTAGGTGAGTCAGTCTAAGATAGTGTGTAAACTTGTGGTCCAGTGTTTTCTCCTCCTGTTGGCAGGAGAGTAGTTGCAGTTATGCTGTTAGTCTGAGGATGATCGATTTGTAAATTGCATCTGTGGACATGCACAGGACACCTTACTAAACTGTGATGGCATGATCTGATAATGGTAATTTCTCTTTAAACACTAGATGGGCTGTGCTGGTGAGGAGGATGAGAGAGACATGGGCCCTGGTGTTGTCTTGAAACGAGGCAGCCTTACTCATCTCCTGGTGTTAAATGGACAGAGGCCAGAGGACCACATGCACGTGGAGGCCATGACCCCAGTGAGGAGGCCCCAGGAACCGAGGTGCCTCCTGCCATTGCATGTTTCAGACTCTTTCCCTGTGGACCATCATGCCTCCTCTCATATCCCCGTCCCCCGCAACAGGTAAGCTTTGTTTATGACACATCTAATGCAGCACAGTATGTTATTATGGTTATGATTTAGTGTATGAAATAGCACTATGGCAGTGTATGAGCTGCATGGTAAACACTGAATGGTATAGTGTGGTGTAGTATTAGGCATGCCATATAATGATCTTTTCACAGTACATGTTTTTTCGTGCCATTTATACTGTTAAGGGCTGTTTGTTTTGTTTAGGAATACTCTATAATTGGAGCTTTTTGTAATACATGTAGTTGTTTAAGGTTCTGGATCAGATATTGCCCATGATACGCATCATGATGTAATTTATGATGGTAATGCTGCTTGTTCTTGCCAGTTCCTTTTTGCATAGCCAGGAATAGATGATGTATGGTAAACTTATTAAATTCTTATTTTCCTTTTTAAGTTGTGGCCCTTTTGTATTTGGCTCTTCTCTTTTTGGCCCTTGACCCACAGCAAACGTTACACATTTGCCTTCAAGACAAAAATGTTTGGGCTTTTTAAGCCTGCAGGAAATATCTTACATATGTCATTATTATCGTAAGCTTCACCCACACTTAGTGATTTGCCTGCCAGGTTTTTGAAGGCCTGATGAGGTGTAATGCAGTTTAACTAGTGGTATGATGGTAGTCATGACCAGACTTGCTTTTTCTCCAGCTCCACTGAATGCACAAACTGTTTACTGCTACCATGAACTTATGCAAATCATAATTTTTTTTATCTCCATCTTGCATTATAACAAACAATTGTTGTGTTAAGCAGCTAAGGCAGTAATATGCTAGCACTGAAAGTAAGTATGAGCTGTTGCTGAAAGTTTATATTCTGATAATTATGCAATCTTGTTTACAAGAAAGCTGTGAGTCTGTTTAATTAAAAAATTTGAACTGAATGTGACCATTTGCAAATCACAAAACCATTTTTAATTGAAAATAGAACAAAGACAACACATCAAATGTTTAAACTGAAAGAATTAATTGTTTTACGGAAAATATTCATTTTAAATATTTAATAATTTTTAATTGTTGCCAGCAATACATTTCAAAATATATTGTTAGGACAGGGCAGTAAAAGTGTAATGCAAAAAAAAAAAAAAAAAAAACTTCAACCAAAACACCTGGTTGAAGATCTCGCAACTAATTGGGTTAATTGCCAACAGGTCAGAAACATGATTGGTTATAAAAACAGCATCCCAGAGTCTGAATCTCAGAAAAGATGGGGAGGAGTTCACCCCTCTGTGAAAGACTGCATGAGCAGCAATTTAAGAATAATTTTCCACAAAATAAAATTGAAAGAATTTTAAGATTTCATTATTGATGGTGTAAAATACAATTAAAGGTTTCAGAAAATCTGTAGAAATCTTAGCACTCCTAGGACAAGGCTGAAAAACAATACTTGAATGGCAGTGATCTTCTGGCACTCCGATGGCACTGCATTAAAAATAATTTTGTCATGGAAACCATTGCATGAGATCAGCAGCACTTAAAAAAAGCAATGTCTGTGAACACAGATACAGCACTGTGTCCACAAATGCTAAGTTAAACTCTACCATTCAAAGAAGAAACAGCATACAAAGTTGTAAACTGTCCTTTTGTCTGAAGAATCAAACATTTGGAAACCATTGAGCCGCATCTTCCTGAGTAAAGTGAAGAGGCATTATCAGGCTTGTTTTCAGCACAAGGTTATGGGTGGCTTGCACATCTGGGAGGGCACTATTAATGCTGAATGAAATCCAGTAAAATAGACCTCAAAGTGTTGATTTCACTTTTCTTTTTGAGCATTTTACATTTCAAAACTCCAGCAGAACTTGCCCAACAAATAGGTTTGGGTCTCTGGCAATAGTGTTACACTCACCAGAGAGTAATTTCAGATAAATATCACTACACTTAGATAGTTATTGCAAATTTTGCACTGGGCGTTTTTCTTGTCAGATTATTCAAAGTGATCTCACAAACATTTTTCAAGAATTTTAGCTTCAGTGTCTGAGTGAACTAAACAATAAAATTTCTATGCGTGATCTAAACCTGCTGTAATTTATTGGTTCATTCATTTGTTCATTCATTCTTTCATCCATTCATTTATATTTTTGTAACATTTCAATATAGCAACAATCACTGTCCTTTTTAAAGGCTTCTGATGATTGTGTATATAATATATATATATATATAAAATTGGCTAGTTAAAGGCTAAACTTATATGTGTTTTAAGCTTTCTTTTTAAAACATATAGTCAACTTGATTCCTTGATGTTACTCAGAGCTTTGGGGCATTGTTGATTAAGGCAGTATGCCTGATTTTCTTTAAGCTTTTACTAACTTTCAATAGTACCTGAAGATGATCATAGTGGCAGTTTGCAATGTAGTGAAGTCTGAGCCCATTTAGGACTTTGTATATGAGAAGGAGGACCTTAAAATCAATTCTGAATGTTACAGGAAGCCAATGCTGAGCAGCTGGACTGATGTGCTCTCTCTTGATTGTGCAATAGTAGATGGAGCAGTAATAAAAAAGTGCTATGGTGTTAGATCTTTTTTCAAACTGTGTATAAAAGTTCTCATGATTTTATATATAGGTAGAGGTCTGTAGCAATATTAAATTATTACCTTTGGAGAGTGAAACCATGGGTGCATGTGGAGTCTTTGGCTGGCATTACATCTTGTTTACCCTAATAGCAATATCACTTGTTATTGTAATTTTATGGACGTATTCTTATGCATGTCTTGCTGTATTTCTATGTACAGTCAAACTTTATGCCATTGATTTTTGTGTGTGGGAGGAGTGTTGAGGGACGGCAGCAGCTTTTGTGCATCTTCACCCTATTTTTATTTTCTGATTAGATGTGAAGCTGTGTCATTCTTGTTTCTTCACTCTTTCTTTTTCCTTTCCCTCTTAATTAGGGCAATAACCAGCAACAGCATTTAGCACTGTAAGGGATGCATCTCTGAAGTAGAAATGGCTGCTTTGGATGATGTAATGCTTTTTAGGGCACTGGAGAAGAAAATAGCTCTGAATGTTTCTAAAACATGGCTTTATCTTTTTGTTATTACAGCCATCATTTTTGAAGATTGATAAATAGATTACAGTGCAGATGTGAAAGGATGGGGCAAGTGCTGGCAGTGAATGAGTGGACTATCTATGTTTGTGGTTATGTGTGGTCGCGTAGTGGAGGACAGATTACTTATTAACCAAATCCATTGAAATAACAAGTTTAGACACATAAAGCCTGCAACAACCTTTCTGAAGTGAGTAAATGGGCCTCTTTAATTAACTTTCAGTTCAGCTCGCCCAAATCTTGTTTCACAATCACAATTCTTAATGTGCTTAATTTTTTAGGGATCAGTATGTATGACTATGTATAAGCACTGATTTTTATTAGAGTGTGATTCTTTTTTTTTTTTCAAGCCATTAAATTATACTCATAATATATTCTCTAGAACAGTGTGAAATAGTTGTAATAATGATGGTGTTTTGTGATTTTACATACATAGATTTATGACTGTTATGTAATTGCCATTTTATATAGAAAATTAAGTATCACTTTCTGCCTTATTCTATGAAAACTCAAAATTCACACAAATTATTAAAGTTCAAAGCTTTGAATTACTGCTTTAAAACTAGTGTGATTGATTGATCTCTCCTGCTTGAGCATACCTTGCCTGAAGTATTTGCATGCTAAAACATTCTAAAAATGTACGATGGTGCCCGACCTTTTTTCTCATTAAACATGACTTGAGATGTCTTTAGGGTTTTTCAAATTCATGTAACCCATCCAACCAGGTAAGCTAATTTACTCTCCTTTGCATACAGTCTCTCACAGGCCAATGAGAGCTAAAAAAAGTTATTTGCCTGTTATGATCAAAACTGGTCTTCTCCACCTGGTCCAGCCCCCCCCAACTCATTTTTTAGCTCATTATATATTTGCATATTGTCAGGAACTTTCTCTTGGTTTAAGTTTCAAGCTAACAGTATAGATAACATATTTTAAACTGGCATATGAAAGTGGAGTCGTGTGATATAACTGGAGTCAACCTTACAGATGCACTGATATGGGAATTGTGGACAAAGGCCTCATTTTTCATGTTCATATCCACTGATGCTGATACATAAACGTGAAAAAAATAGTAATATAAAATAATTAATAAAAACAAAAGATTCATTTCACATTATAGAGAAATAAATGTTTCATTCATAAAATATTACAAATGCAGTATCATGTATATTTTAGCACATTAGCTCAGCATCTTCTAAACATCTGCTGTCCTGGAGTGGAATAAATAAGCCATTGAATATTTATTATACCTACAGGGTATGGCTGTTCTTCAAAAGTGCTGCTTATAATGTAATTTTGGAAATGACCAACAAACATGTACAAGCTACTTAATCTGTTCATACAGTGCCTTAGAGTTCCCTGGGATTCTGACACAAATGTTTGAAGTTCAGCATTGCACAAGCATATGTGTGGTCAAGAGATAAGCACCAGTGATTCTGTTGTTCATGAGGACAGTGGCTTATTAGCCATTTTGGCAAGTTCAGACATGCCTGTGGAAGCAGAACCGGTAGAGGCTCACTCTGTCTTGGCTGACAGCTCCCAAAGCAGCAAGTCGTTGCCTGAATCTATTGTCCTTTTATCTGATCAAGAGTAAACAGAGGCAAAAGGGAAGGTGCAAGACTGTAAGTCTTATCATTGAAGACGTTTTGCAATGGTTGTACTTTTTTGGCAATTCTTTTTTCGGTTCTTTTTTTTTCCTTATAAAGCTTTTTCCCCTTATAATATTTATCTCAGTTTACAAAATGCTATAAAAGGATAAAGGTCATCAGACATTGTTTTTGTACCACTGGAAATGCAATAAGCTTTGATGTGATCATGTCCTATGCTGTTCGCCTAACCCTACCACATGACCATGTCGAAACCAGCAGGCAGGTAGGTGGCATCACACTGAGTGAGTAAGCCATGGCTTCTCAAGCTGTTTGGTGCATCTGAACTATCATTAAATGCTTTTCCTGCTGCACCCTCAATGTAACAGTAATGCTCGTAAGCATCCGTCAAACACTGAGAGTGTACAGTACATCCAAATAGATATGAAAATTAAACTCATGGTCTTTAAAGTTGCTTTGGCAGTCTGAACTTAGCTCAGTTTTAGACTGCTGTAGTGTATAGGACCAACAAAGTGTTCTTCCCAGGAGAAACATTATTCATTCCCTATGAACTATGATACTTTGTGATGCTTAGGGGTCAATGGACCCTTCCCCCAGGTTCCCTCTCTCAATCTGGAACTCATTCTTCTGGCAGAGCAAAAACCCCAGCCCCCATTGCACCAAGAACACAACTCACAAGCCCACCACCTCAGTGTTCTTCATTATAACTTTAACTTGAACAATTTGATTGCAGTCTTTTACTGCACTGTCCATCGTATCTAAACAAAATGTATTTGACTGTGCATGTGGATAAATGAAGAGTGGATGGCCGTTTGTTTGGATCTCATGGCACATCCTCGAATGGCATCTCCTGTCCATTTGTTAACTAAACAGATGTATAAAACATTTTTTTTGAGGATATATGTTGTTGCTCTCTTCTCTAGCTAAAATGCAAGATCTGAATGAAGCCTTATTACTCCACTCCAAGTTCGCACTTGAAAGACCTTGAGATTGAAGGACATGCCACATAAAATAACTCATGTTACCATGACAACAAGAAGTTATTGACCTGTCAGCAAAATGCATATCCAAATGAGACCTCAAAAGTAGGAATACATTCTTTCTATTCTGTTGTCAAGTAGTGTCCAAGAAACAGGAACTTGTAAAATGTGGTAAAAGACTAAATTCTAATGCAATTTTAGAATGTTCTATACTTTGAATATGATTCATTTTGTTGATATGACCCTTAGAATCCAAACAGCAAACTCTTCACCACTCATATGTAGCTCAACATGAGTCATTCTTGAAGCGGGGTATAGGAACTGAAAGTTTCATAACCTGTATTTGAAGAGACATTTATGTTTACAGTCTTAATTCCTGTACTTATGTTTCACAACCAATTGAGCACCGCTTTCTCATGGTCAAGTATCATATAGGCTCTTGAAAGCCATTTCTGTGTATGTAGCATTTGCTGTCAAGGTACATATCTTTACCAAGTGGTCATCTTACAGTTAAGTGTCTTTGTACACTTTTGTATTGCTTTCTTTAATGGGAGGTGGGGGTTATTAATGCAGATTTATATGTAAACCTAACTAAAGAGTTATTCAAGGGGATGCAAAAGAATGATGCAAATGACATTTTCTTCACACAGAAGAGTGTTTTCCTATCATTTTTAGACAATATGATCCCCATAAATATGAGAAAACAGACAAAACATGCACATTCTCTCACGTTTAGTGTACAACACAGAGAAATCAGTGTGATTTTTATTATGAATTAATAGTCTTCAACAGGTGTTCTGACATACAGATAGATAGATACTTTATTGATCCAGAAGGAAATTTTTTGTACCAGTAGCCACCATATACATAAAGTAAACAATGTAACAAAGTAAAGACACATAATACAAAACAATAAATACAGAATAAACGATGTAGAGACGCTACGATAAAAGTAAAAAAGAAAAGAAAAAGGACCGAGCTACTGGCTGGGCTGCCACTCGCGTCAGCGCCAGAAGACTTCTATGAATGTGAAGGCAATAATGACACTAATAGTAAGTCTAATGACCACCACTAAAATGTATATTATTTTACATATTACTACTATATATCATTAATCTGTTAAGTATATTATTTACATACATAGAATATAGAATTTATCTATGAACTGTGTCAACTCTTTTTGCTGTAATGATTTTTATTAGGTGTTCCATTATAGCTATATGTAAAATGTGGGTGTAGGTCATTAGACAGGAATGTGAAAGAAGGACAACAACATTTGTTGTGCTATACAATGATTCTTCAGACTGTATATAGTTGTAATATAATGTCATCTTAGCTAGTTCTGAGTCGCCTGCAGTAAATACTGATATCCGTGAAACTAATCCAATAAAAAGTCTGCTGGTGGGTGGTATCAAAATCTGTCTCAGACATCAACATCAGTGTGGTCCCAATGCTTGGAAACAAGAGGGGGGGCACTGAAACAAGCATGTTTTGTGTAACAGATCCAAAGTCTTGTATGGACATTCTGGCATGTATTTTGTTGTTTGTGTTGAAGGAGCATGTTTTCTTTGGCTTCATCTCTTAGCATGCGATGAGCTGTTTTTCTTAACCCCCTTGATTATGTCTACATTTATTCTTTTGCTTATATTTTTTAACAAACTGCCAGAAACCAAAGTTTGCTGTAAACACTCACTAAAGCACAGTGTATTTTTTCAATTAATGCATAATGCCCTGCTGTACTGTTTTTTTCTTACTGCTCTGCAGACTATACATTTGTGTTTCAGTGTTTAGCACTCTGGACAGTCAGTGATGATTTTCATAATTCTTTGTTTGTCACTTCTGTGAATAAAGTATACATATTAATATATAGTAAATCCACCCAATGCTGACTTGTTTTACTTTAAAATAATATTCACAAAGCAATACACTGTGAAACAATAAGCAAAATGAAAACGATCAGTCTTTTGAAGCATAAAAGAGGGGTTAGGCACTACAGAAAAAAAGAACGGGTCTTGTAGAGCACAACTTAAATACTGAAGTGGAATTAAGGCCAACAGTATTCTAAGAGAGGCATTTTTTGTTGGAATCTCATCAGAGGTCCACTACAATAAAATGTTCTTTGCTGCAAAGGTATGTGTAAGACTTGATTTAGTGAACCTAAAACTGTGTGTTGGAGAGCCTGTCTGTTTGTGACTCTACACTGGTAAAATCATGCCTTCTACTGGGGGAAATATGCAGCTTAAGTATAATTCCAAGCTACTGAGCATTTACGCATTGCTATGGACTGGTGTTTTTCTGTATATTCTAAGCATCATCTTTTATAGCTGCAGATAATTCCCTCTCGCGTATACTTTTCAAGTTCAAGTAAGTTCTTAAGCCCACATATGAAATTTACAGTAAAAATTAGTACAGTAAGAAGACCTTAATAACACTGGTATTCTACAATTATTTTGTATTATTTCTAAGAAAAAAGCAGAAGTGTGTATGTTCTATATACTTATTACCACTGAATGTGATGGTAGCACATGTCCTCTACAAGTAGAGATGGCACTGATCCATTGTTCAGTACCAGTACTGGGTTGAAGAAAGAATGAATCTTGTAACTAGGGCTGCATGATATGGACAAAATATCAGTATTGCGATCGTGCCGCTACATATTGTGATTGCAATGTTTTATGATGGAAGAACCATATCGTTCTTGGTGAATAAGTGGCGGGATCATTGCCTTGCAATGTTCTACTGAGTTTTTGTTTTTCTGTATTGTATAATATTCTGGAAAGTGTGTCTCTAACCTTTAACACGATAGGCCTTTGGCACCAGACAATATGAGAACCCTTGCTCTGGATCAAGATCCTTCTTCTGCCTTTGGCTATTCATTCTGTGCCTTCATGGAAATCTACGCACATATATTATAACACACACAGCCATAAGCTCAATCTCAGTGAAATCAATTTTCATATTCTCTGGCTATTCATATTACAATATATTAAAGGGTCCATATCACATTTTTAACATGCTTTATGTGTGTTAGTATTTTTCAACCTACACAGTGTACATCCACACCCTCATCCATACAGTCAATATATCGTTGCTGTCAAACAAAAACATTGTCTCTCCAAAATGGTAACTTTACAAGGCAGGCACAAAACCTTCTTGACTTATAATAAAGGTTAACCTAAAATGTACAGTTTAGCCACACCCCATTCACATGAAAGTTTTGTTCTGTGATTTCAGTTAAAAATAGCTCATTTTAAAGCTTTGTCATTTTTAAAGAATATCAGCATGAGCTGATGCTGAAGGGTTCAGTATTTGCAGACAGCACCAAAAAAGAAACAATGGTATTGTCTGTTACAAGATGTCATTGCTCGCTATTCTGTCAACAAAAACAGACAGGAGGCTCTGTAATCTTTGCACAATGTGCACATAGCAAGTCTAGATTAGCAGCATGATGACCTCATGGGCATTGCTGCAAGGTGTCCCTGTCAGGGCTGCCAGTTTGGCTTTCACTTCACACTCCTGTGACGATTTGCCACCTAGATGTCGCTGTGCTGTCTTACTGTCTTGAAATGCATGGTAAATGGGGTTTGTGACTGAATTGGCCAGTGAAGAATAATACACAGAGCACAACATCAGAAATTTCCAGTTAAATATGAACTGACCTCTATTTCTTCTTGCTGGGGAAGTTCTTGACCTATGATTGAATAACTTCTGCATTCATATAAACATCAGTGCCTTATTACAAAAATCTTTATAAAACCATCAGTGATTCATTACAAATGTTTATGCAATCGCAAATAAAATAATTTACATCATAGTTGCTAAGCAATTGGAAAAGCAATCTGAAAAATCTTACTAAAGCTTTTCAAAACTTAAAAGTGGAATATTTTTGGCTAAGAGCATTTTTCCACCAGGCAGTACAACACAGTTATAATTATGTAATGAAAAATCACACTGTGATCACACTTTCTCTTGTCTTCTGCATTGCTATGTAAACCATATGCTATCAGAGTGCAAAGCTGTTTTCTAATCTTGCTGGGATGTCAAACCTACTGAACTTGGGTGTATGGGAGGAGCTGTAAGTAGTGAGACTATTGATTGGTTAGTGCATTTGTTACAAAGTCATTATGCGTGTTCACTCATGTCAGACAACAGCCATTTAAAAAAATACTTGTAACCAAATGCAGAGTAAAAGTTAGATCAGATCTTGAATCTCCTCCATTCTTTCTACTGTTCTTTAGTAAGAAATCAGGTGACCACCACACAGCCTCCAGAGAACCCAGCCGTCTATGGAAGGGGACTGTGGTGTGATGGGAAATGGACAACGCTACTCAGCTAGGGATAGGGTAATCCTTGGTTTGGATTTGTAATGACTGTCAGTGCTACACTGTACTGCCCCTGGAAAAACACCTTAAATGTGTGCTTGACTTATTAAAGCAGAACT
This sequence comes from Arnoldichthys spilopterus, assembly GCA_037974385.1. Classification (NCBI taxonomy): domain Eukaryota; kingdom Metazoa; phylum Chordata; class Actinopteri; order Characiformes; family Lepidarchidae; genus Arnoldichthys; species Arnoldichthys spilopterus. The sequence goes on along the minus strand of JBBPDA010000132.1, from coordinate 3,013,684 downwards.
GTGGGCTAAAAGCCCCCAAAACCAACAGGAACCGAAAATGGCTGGTTTATATACCTGACACCAGGGAAGATTCCCGGGCACCTAATGATTGAGTCATGGTTCAGGATTGTCATTGACTGCAAAAAGATTGAAGAGACTGTGTAAAGTTCTTTGGTATCTTCATGGCTCCCACAATACCAGTGAAAATTCAATGCAGTTAAGCAACTTAAACATCACAGTTACTTATGGACTAAAACATTGTCACTGGGCAGTATTGTGGTTGCGACAGTTGCTGATGTATGAAAACCTGATTGGACAGAGTTTCAGTAAAGTATATGGAAGTTACACACACACACACACACACAGAAGCTATTTTCCCCCTTCGTTCCTTCAGAGGTTTATGGTTTCATGTAAAGCCGAGTGATTTATTCAAGCATTACTGTACAATACACAATATTCTAAGAGTCTTTGTTTTGTATGACTGTACATAAACATCTGGCCATGAGGAACTTTTATGAGCTTCTTCTCCCACGCTTGCAGCTCTTACACAACCTCCTACATCATATGACTGATGAAAGAACCGTATCCTTCTTGGTGAATAAGTGGCGGGATCAGCTGTTGCAGAAAAAATGCCTTGCAATGTTCTACTGAGTTGTTTGCTTGTTTTTCTGTATTGTATGATATTCTGGAAAGTGTCTCTCTAACCTTTAATATGATTGGCCTTTGGCACCAGATGTAACTTTAAATCCCAACAATATGAGAACCCTTGCTCTGGATCAAGATCCTTCTTTTGTCTTCGGCTATTCATTGTGTGACTTCATGGAAATCTACGCACATATATTATGACACACAGCCATAAGCTCAATCCCAGTGAAATCAATTTTCATATTCTCTGGCTTCTTATGTAATCCCTTTCAATATGTCATGACAACAGGCTGTGAAATGAGACACAGCCTTCAAAGGGCAAGAGTTTGCAGAGCTGTATGACAGAGATAGATAAGTTGTGAATTCAAACTTTTGATTGATGCAACGTATTTTGTCACAATTAGAATATATTTAGATATTCTGGTTTGAACTGAAGGTGCATATAGTCACAAGACCAGAAACAACCAAGTGGAGAAATTCTGCCCAAACTACAGATTCTAAATGGTGCCTAACTGATTGAAGGAAAATCAAAATCCATCTCCTTATATTTCTTTCCATGTTTTTGTATAAAAAACATTGAACCATAAAAGGCATCCCTGCACCTGACAATATGGAATGTACATTGAATATAAAGATAATTCATTGTGTTATTCACAGCATAGTAAAATATGTAACTAAATATTATTTAATTCCAATTAAACAGAAAATAAGAATGAAAAATGTCCTGCCTTGTAATGGTAATATGTAAGATTGTTTTGCTATGTAAGGTTGTGTTTTTCTGGTCTGGACTTACATTGTTCTGTGCTAATTCAGCCCTGACCACCCTCCTTGTGTGGCTACAGACCATAGGCAAGTTTGGAACAGGTTAAGGTGGTTTTGCTACTTTTACCTTCTACCGCTCACTGTATGTGCAGACACTGCACTTTTGTTACAAACATTGGTCTGATTTTTGCTCTGCTAACGCTCACATACCCATAGCCACAAATGCATGTACACACACTACAGTCTTGAATATAAAGTTGAAGGTTCATTATTGAAAATCTAGTGTTTTTGACCGTTTTTCTATCACTCACTTTGAGTACTTTTCTGTGATATTTGCCAAAATTCTCCTACATTCCACCAAACATATGTTCACTATAACTACCTCAGGTTAAAATGGCAAAGTATCAGGAGACATATCTACTGACCTGTTGCACATCCACAACAGCAGTAGAGCTATATATTAGCCTTATAGCTAGTCAAGTATAAAAATGGTCAACTTTTCTTAAAACCCATTGCAAAGGTGTGTTGAATTATCTAAAAAATAATAGACAATTTAATACCAGTATTACGAATTACACCACTACCTACAGTGGACTACAATGTCAAACCAAGAAAAGTAAACTTGGGAAGAGAAACTGGAAAGAAAATAACTTATCTAAAGCATTTTTGGTGCATTGGAACTTTGGTGTGGTTCCAACACTGAAAAGAGTTAAATGACAGTGAGGCCAACATATATAACAAATCGATAAGCACTTCTCTTCGTCTTTGCAGCTTTGGGACATTTACATGAAAACAAAAACACACATAACATGCAATGAAAGTTCACACTGCATTTAATGGATGCCGAACTGGAGTTCCACTCAAGCCACACTAAAATTGAGGGGAGCTGATGGAAAGCTTTACTTAATATTTATTTTTGATGATGCAGCCTCCGTAACTCTTTGCGGTAGCTCACAGGATCTATGTGATTTTATTCTACAGAACCACATTGTATAGCTGAGTCCCCCAAAAACAAAAAGCAGACACAGTGCTGTCTCCTACAGCCTTTTCCTTTGCTTGAATTGACTGGAAACAACTAGTATAAACTCTATTTGTTTTCATGATCTGTGACCTACATGACTTGTTACACACACATAGTACAAAGAGCGATGGAGAAAGTCACATCCTTCTTTACTAGATGTTCTGATCTTCAACCTACCTACTAGCATAAGTACAGCATCCTTGTGTTAGTTTGTATTAATTTATATAAAACTGCAGCCTTGTATTAGACAAAGTGCTAAAATTCTAGTCTTCAAAATGTGTAGGAGGTTTTGCAGGGATTTTTGCATGGAAATTACTGAAAAGTTAGGGATGGGATTACGGGGGTAGTTCTCTTCTTGGAAAAAAAAAACGGTCATTAAAATCCCCAGCTTAGGGACTTAGTATTGTTCAAAAGGGAAAATTCTGTTTTTTAAGATCGTAACTAAAACTCCATTCTTCATAAGCAGGCAACTTATTTCCTTATTTGATTACCTGGTCCAGTAGCAACAAAAGCAAATTCTGAATGCTATCATAGCCATCCATGGTCAGGAGTCTAAGAGGGTACAATTGGTCTTGCTGACTGAGGGCATAGTAAGGCTTAGTTACTCTCTCTGCCAGTCAGTAAGCCAATTGACCTCTCTGTGGTCTGCCAACAAATGTGTTTTTTTTGTAGCAGCTGCAGTGAGGATAGACAAGCTTAAAAAACAATGGCAAAATTCCTGTTCAACCTAATGAGACCCTTCAGGGCACAACTTACATTTTTGGGCAAATACCTAAATTTAGGTTGTGTTATATACTAGCAACTGAAATTATGGAAAAAGCTGCAAATGCTCAAAAAAGAAATATACAGGTCCTTCTAAAAAAATTAGCATATTGTGATAAAGTTCATTATTTTCTGTAATGTACTGATAAACATTA
>JBBPDA010000132.1:2987574-3010260 GCA_037974385.1 Arnoldichthys spilopterus | reverse complement strand
AATTATTTGAAGGTTGACTTTTTTTGTGTTAAAAACACTTTTCTTTTATTGGTCGGATGAAATATGCTAATTTTTTTTAGATTTGGGTTTTCATGAGCTGTATGCCAAAATCATTGTGTGTGTGTGTGTGTGTGTATATATAATAACTGAATCACACTGATGAATTCAGGCATTTACACCCCTATCAGACATCCATGAGTTTCTTGTTTATTTTCTGTGTACAAACCCAGATACACATGCAAAGCAACCACCCAGAACATTGCTTGTACACTGCTGTATCTCTAAACTGTGAGATAGCTCTCCTGACCTTTTGATCCCTGTTCCCAGATCAACTTCATACTGCTACAAAATGACCCACTGTGGACCCTTGAAGAGAACAAGAACTATTTATAACTCCATTCTCTCCTCATATGAAAGATGTTAGCAAAAATGCCATTAGGGATCTCTTTAAGCTCTTAAAATAATATCCTGTGCTGTTTTGCTCTGCACCATGCTGTTAGAGGCTAATGCCAAACTGAGACCAGATTTGCTATTGCTTTTATAATGGTGTAGAGTGGGGGTCTGGTTTGGAGGTTCATTCAGGAGAACAGCTGCTGAGGATGCTGCCCCTGTGTATGTGCGTGTGTGTGAGGTTTTTCCCGTTGCTAACTTTTAATGCTCCATACACAATGCTATCTGCTTGTTATGCTTTTTTTCTGCATGCCAGATAGTGCTTCTTATGCCGGAGCACTGCCAAACAGCATGACACATATCAGCTTCCTGAAAAATGATGAAGAAGGTTCGAGAGGGGAGGGTGTGGGTGGGGGAAGGGTTGTTATGATGGACACACACACACACACACACACTTACAAATGCTTTTCAGGCAGTTTCCATACAGTGGAGTTGAAGGGTCATGTGTTTGTGTGTCTGTGTGCAAACATGTGTGCGTGCGTGTCGCACAGTAACGGCATGGCAATGCAAATGCAGACAGTAATAGGAGTCAGTTCGCTGCTAGGCTTAAATATAGTGAGATGACCCACATCCCCACATGTCCGCTAGAATTCCTTGTCCACAGAGTGTTGGGGTGGGGGGTGGGGGGGTGACATGGCATGGCATCTACGCTTTTTTCTAAATGTCATCAGAGGGTCTCCTTTCCACAAACACACTTGTCCATTTCCATGTCCTGCCTGCACAACATCACCTAACAAAACCCATGGGCTAGTTTTCCATATATCCATATATATAATTATTATTTGCATAAAAGAATAAGCCTTCTATCAACAAGTGGTAATTTCATATGAAAGAAAAAATAAGTGTTTCCTGTATTCTGTTTTTTTTTTTTGTTTCTCAATGTCTCCAAACAAGGTGAGGCTCCCAAGGCATGTCGCACCACCAACTAGCATCTTGCATCTAACATTAAACTTTATGTTTACATTAGAATATCTGTTTAGATAACAGAAATTGTATGTCATATTTAACATGCCAAAGGTCAAATAAGGTTATTAAAAAATAAATAATTAGAAGTACTGAAAATACAGATTTTTTTTTCTCAAAGTACAGTATTAAAAATCATGTGAAACTTTGTGCAACACTCATAGACATCAGGACTATTTGTATATGTCAAGGGTTCAAATATGTGTCAGTATCCAGATGAGGGACCCAGTAAAGATTTAAGAGGGGACTGGTCATTTTTAGGTACTATTGTGGTTCCATTGCATTGCTGTCTTGCAAGTAAAAGGTAATCATCAATTACTAGTGTGTAAAATTAGCAATTGTTCAAAGCTTTAGCTTCTAAGAGCATAGTAAAACAGGCTAATGAGACCATTTTATCCACCAATACCTGTGTCATTGATGTTAAAAAACATTTGTTTTTAGTGTGTTTTTTATTTATAGCTTTTGCCCTTTTCTATCCTGTTTACTCTATAATAGCACTGATGTGGTGTTAGCTAGGGTCCAGGGTTCAGTCTACTCCTGTAGATGTAGATTGGATGGTTTGAGACACCAAACTTGTGTAAGGTGGATAAACGTCCTTAAGTAGTCTCTCTCTCTCTCTCATTCTCTCTCTCTCTCTCTCTCTCTCTCTCTCTCTCGCTCTCGCTCTCGCTCTCTCTCTCTCGCTCTCTTTTTCTGGAGGCCAGCCAGAAGTGAGTGTTGTCTGTAATGGAGCAGGTCTCTGCAGCGCTATCAGCCAGGGCCTGTTCTGTTTACTCAAGCTGCTATCGGCTCACATGTGCTGCCAGGCTCGGGCTACACACACACATTCATGCACGCACACACACACAGCCCACGGGGGCGGAGACTAAAGCACACAGAAGAGGGAGTGGTTGCTGGGCTTCTCTCTGCCTGCCTCAGCCTGCTTTACAGTGCCAAAACACACACACATACACACAGCAGATGCACGTAATTGGCATGCATTTAAAACCTGAAACATTTGCAAACGCAGGCACACTCACAGACCAATGGATGCACAAATTGGCCTATACATAACATATACACACAAACACACTTTGCATTCATTTCTGATAGACAGAGATTGCAATACACACAACCACATGTTGATTGATAAATGTAAACTTTGCAACTGTCAAACACGATAAGGTTTATGATGCTGTTAATCTGAATCTCCTTCCAATTTAGCAAAATGAGACATTCATTCAAATTAGAATTTGAGTGGTGCTTATAAAAAAAACAAAAAAACACCACTTCTGAAAGCCCTACTCTTTACCTACATAGTTCTATATTTCTTGATGATATGGATTTTGGGAGGGTGGCACAGTGGTGCAGTTGTTCTCTCTGTTGCCTCACAGCTAGAAGCTCCTGGGTTCGAATCCTGGGTCGGCCATGGGTGCCATTCCGTGTGAAATTTGCAATCTCTCCCTGTGTTTCCCTGTGCTATGGTTTCCTCCCACTGTCCAAAGTCTTGCAATAGGTTAATTGTATACTCTAATCTGCCTGTAGGTGTGTGTGTGTGTGTGTGTGTGTGTGTGAAAGTGGTTGTCTGTCTCTGTGTTGCCCTGTGATGTGTTGGCCTCCTGTCCTGGGTGAACCCCACCTTGGGCCCATAGTCAGCTGGGATTGGCTCCAGCTTCCCCGCGACCCGAAATTGAAGAAGCAGTTTAGAATATGAATGAATGAATACAATGAAGCACCATATTCTATTTTACTGATGCCTCCACTTCATGGCCTAAAGCAACCAATTGCAGTGGCAACCAGCAGAATCAGGGGGAGTGTAATGGTTAGGGAGTCGCTCGCTAAAGTCAAACTACAGCCAATCGTCATTAATATAAAATATTAGGTAAAAAAACTTTTGTTGTTTTGTTTTTGTTGTCAGTTAATAAATGGCTGCCTCTGATTTCAGCTACATAGTGAAGTTTTAATTTTATAGCTCATTGTATGTCATTCTTTGTTCTAAGCAGCATCAACAAATATGCACCGCCTTAAGTAATGGAATAGAATAGAATAGTATTTTATTGATTCCCTATTGGGGAAATTAACTTGCTACAGCACACATCCTTATATATTTAGAGTTTTTTTTGGAGTGTATTTGAAAGATAACTAAATATTAGCCATCTATCTTCATTGCTTAGATAAAGATTAACAATTTCAATTTTAAATGTCTTGGCTGATCAACTACATTAAGGTTAAGTGGAAACCTTTGCTAATCAGATTTTTTGCTAAACCATTTCTTTATACAGCTGCTTGTAAGTAAGGTCATATTATAGTGTTGCCAGTTGTTTCAGCACATCAAATACAACATGTCAGTCCTTAGTGACTGTATCAGGTTTGTTAGTCAGCATTTAGAAAGAGCAATAAAGGTGACTCATTGTGGGCTTACAGAGATGAGAAAGTTCATTAAGCAGTCATGGAGGTGCAGCACTCAGCCTTTGCACAAACCAGTGCTGCAGGGTCATTGTGGTTTTCTGCTATGTAACCAGAAGGACCAGAAGGACACCAACTTGAAATGGCTCTTTGCAGTGATTTGATTGTGTTCCCTTCATTTATGAGCTTTTGGACTAGATGGAAGAGGCAGGAGAGGGTCGGCTGTGGTCCGGCAGCTCTAAAATCCAGTGTGAACGAAGGTGGACATGTGTTTGGTGGAGTTGTTCACTGAGGGGGAGTTAGGCAGCCCATTTGTCCAGCTGTCTTCTGCCTTCCCAGGGGGAGCAAAGCATTACTGGTGCGCACACACACACACACACACACACACACACACACTGAGAATAGGGCTGCATGGAATGGACAAAATATAACTGCTGTGATTTATACTGATACGTGTCACACTTTTACCTGAAACAACTAAAGGACAATGGTGAATCAGTAATAACAGTTACAACTCAGAATGCCTTATTAAATTCAAATTATTCATATTGTTGCATTAAATGAGTCCTTTGATCCATTGAAACAGTCAGCCGGAACTGTGACCGATCAAGATGTTCACAGCACACAGCCACTGATTGGTTAGAAGGCTATTCTTCATATAACAGCATAAAATCTGCCACAATACAATAAAAATACACACCACATTTTATAACAGCTAGCCCTTAAAATATGAGCTAATAAGCAATAAGGAATAAATAAAGTTGAGGTGAATGATATTGACATTTTTTGTAATGTTTACTTTAAGTTAAATGGTTATGAAATAAGTAAAGAACTACATCACCTACAACACCAATTAGAGCCACAACACCAAGCGTCTCCAGTAAAATATTATAGGCTAAGCTATAATGACTGCAGGCTATAACTCTCAAACTAAATTGCATCTGCGAATGTGAAACTGGAATATGCAACTAACAATGATCATGCATGCCTTAACAGCAGATGATAAACTAATGAATGAATTTCACTCTGTGCTTCTTTTCTAAATGACACCGAATGTGAAGGAGGGAGTGGACTAAAATGATGTGTTCTCCAATGCAACATTTATAACAAAAAATAAAAAAGAACAAAATGTTGATTATAACTACACACTGAAAGTTATGATTGTCACAATCAGATCTGAATTATCTTTCACCATACAAATGCACTTTGTACCATCACTATTGAGAAGTATATATAAATATTTTGTCCTATTTGTATTTTGAACACAGCCGTCATCCTAACTCACAAAGATAAAAAGAAAAAGTTTATTTTCAAGTATTCACAGAAGAAACATGCAAATGTGCAGCTAATCATCTAAAAAGGTTTCTGAATAGTGAATATTATTTCAAAACGCTGGATTTGTTTTAAAACAGCCTATTTTGACCTAATTACAGCTTTGAAGGCGATGTGCTGCAGCGAATTCACCCAAAATTCAATTATAATGCACATATAAACAGACTTTTTAAATTAAGCAAATACAGTTTTAGCAAAGTGTAAGTGATAATCTGAGCTTTTTACATTGTCTGCAGACTTTTGACCTGTAGGATTCTTTCGCTAGGTTAAAAAAAAACCATTTTCTGTGGATGTGTAGAGTGGATGAAATAAACTGAATCAGCTTTTTTGTGGATGTATGAAGTGGATGAAATGAGCTGAATCAGCAGAAGTGTATAATATGATCAGACCTGGTCAGAGTTCTAGCACTTCATCTTTATAATGTCTATCTTTAAGCTGGTGACTAAAGTGTTTAACACTGTGAAGTGACTAAACGTTAAAGTGATTTATTTTATTGTGATACGATTACCATTTGTTTTACTGTAACAGTGAGTGTATTACAGTAACACTCTCCCCATGGGACTCATCACTGCGAGTCTGCATGTGTGTGTGTGCACGCTCAGACATGTTGGAGAATGACTCACACTCCATAATGTGGAATGTGATAGAGGGCTGTTGCGGGAAAACGCTGAGAAACGGAAAGGCTCAATGTCAGGAAGGAGTGTGTGTGTGTGTGTGTGTCAGTCAAGGGGGGCTTGGGGAGGGAGAAGGGCAGAGGGCGAAGCTATGAGTGTGTGGGAAGAGCGAGCTGAAAAATGATCTTGCAAAGTTGGATGCAGCACCAAGATTTTCTGTTATTTGGCTGAAATGGTTTGAAATATTTTCTTCTTATTAAAACGACCTGTTTCAGCCAAATCTCCATTTTAAGCATGTCTAGTCTGTCCAATAAGTAGATACATTTGCATACCCTTTGGCCAGACTGGCTGACTGTGTATTATTTTATATATCAGATACAAACCACCCGTTCTTTCATAGGATACCCCCCCCCCCACACACACACACACACACACAAACATTCTCTTGACCACATTCCTGTAGGACCTAGCATACTTTTCAAAAGAAGATTCCACTAGGGGTTGCTAGAGAGCTCTTTATTTGCTGTTTGATTTTTTGCTTGGCCACACTGAACCAAACCCTAAAGCAAATGGAAACCAGTTACAATATTTTTCTATTGTTCTAAAATCAATCCAGTACTATGCATGTCTGTCATGAGAAAAAACAACATGCTTGAAAGGCCAGTATCAAAAAGCTGCAGTTTTATTTTTCAGAAAACCATTCAAGAAAAAAGGAAAGCTGCATTTTTGCTTCTTGTAGTGGAGCCTCAACAGACAAATGGCTCTCCTTATTTCCAGTTTACATAATGGAATAAATGACAACAGCTTACAATAAGGCAATTAATGTACATGCAGTCATGCAGCAGTAACATTCTTTCACAGGGTGTGTGGGTGTGGGTGTGTGTGTGTGGGTGTGTGTGTGCGCATGCGCGCCTGCATCAGCAGGTGGTCACTTTATGACCACAGTAACGCAGCCATGTATATTCATTGAGAACACAGCGGTAGGGCTTCACATTGTGTCAAATTTTTCTATTCAATCACTGACACACCTCTCACTCTCTTCTGGGGGCATCTGGGTACAGAGTGAAGTGGGTAGGGAGGGTAGGGCTTATGCTGTAGACACACCTACTCTTAAATTAGGAGCTCATAAGTTCTATGTGTTGTGATTAGCGGTGTAAAAATGAATTGACCTGTATTGATGCGTTGACCAAAAAACACACGGTCCGATGTATCCATGTAACCCATAAGAAATTGATTTTACTGTGTGCAACGTTTTGTACTGAGAAGCTGTTTTTGCTTACATTGCTGTATTTGACCCTAAATAATAAAATGTTCGCATTATAAATTGTCTGTATGTGTAAGATCATGGAAATGTGGCAGATTGTGTGAAATTTCGTATTTCATACTAACTGCAGAACCCAGTATCGAACCATATCATCGGAATCGCATCTCTGCAAATTTTGAGGTATCAGATTGTTGGATAAAACAATCGGATCAGATTGAATAGTGATGAAACTCCTGATTTACATCCCTAGTTGTGTTTTGTGGAATGTTTAGAATTAGAGATAAATTAAAATCTATATAATAATCAAATTATTTTCAACACATAAAATCCATCCGAAAATTGATCTTTAAATAGAACTGTATAAACACACTAAAACTTTATTGTTGCACTTCATATATGTAACTGCAATGTGGGTTTTGTGTCTGTATAATGCAACTCAAGTCAGAGGTAAATATACTTTTCCAGCAGTGGCAGTGGCCACTGTAGCCTACCCTGCACAACTCGTTAACACTGAGGAAGTAATTGGCTGAATTTCTGACTTGTAGTCTACTCTTTTCTCAGTGCTGTCACATTTATTCTGATATCTCAGTAATATGTTTGAAATAGTTTGAAAGCTCCATCAATGTAACGCTTTATCTGTGGACGTGCACTTCTCCGTCTCCTTTTTCGGCACTCCTTCTCTCCCTCCCTCTATCTCTCCATTCCTTCCTCTCTCACCTCTCCCATGGATGCCTTTCGAATATGCCTCTTGAATGTGCATGCACATTCTTAAAAATCTCTCTCTTCCTCCCGCCCTCCGCCTGTTTTTCTTGATTAAAACTAGGTGATTGCTTCATATTTTATTTATGCTACTTGGTCTGTTGCTTCTTTTCCACTGCTTGTTTTTTTCATCTCTTTCTCTTTTTTTAAAAAAAAGATATTTGGAAGTTGACCCAGTTGAAGGAAGAAAAACACACACACAGTTTTGGCAAATAGTGAAGTGGAGGCTTTTCTTTGCCAAGTCTCTGGGCTTTGGCTTGCAGAGCGGCCCCAAACCAGTTTGCTCTGGTTGTATAGCCCAGGCAGGCAAGGGTTGGGAGGAGGAGGAACTTCTGCATCCAGTTCTTAAAGAGGCAGTGGGGTGTGTGCAAGTGCATGTGTGTCTGTGTGCATACATTTGTTTTCATACACTTACAGGATAAAATCTTGGTAATTATATAGGAACCAGAGGGGGGAAAAAAGCATCATCTACAGAATAAAGACCAGACTTTGTAAAGTGTTTTTTTTTAAACTTTTACGTAAATGTTTTGAATTTTTAAATCAGAACGAGTAAAACCATTTGGTTACGGAGGTAAAGATTATGATAAAGTTTGGGGTTGGGTTTAGACAGTACTTGTTATATTTCGGTTAAATTACTTAAGTAGTGTATACATGTTGGAACAAAATCTTTTATCAACAGAATGGTAACATTACAAGAGAAGCCAAGAGCCCTTTTAAATTACAATATAAACCTAAAGTGTTAACTACAAATTAACAATAAGTGTAAAAAAAAAAGTTTTTGAGAAGATGAGAGAAATAAAAAAAAATGAGGCATTTAACTGTTTTTGCAGTTTACCTCCTGCGCACCAGTTTGCTTTATGAGAGAGTATGCACACACTGCATCCCACCCTCTCTCTCTCTTTCACTTTCTCTCTCTCTCTCTCTGTCTCTCTCTCTCTCTCTCCCCCACATCTCATTTGTCATTTCAGGAAAAGCTCAGGCTGCAGAGTAAAATGAAGGCATCTAGGAGGAGAGAAAAAGCAGCAGTGGGATCAGAGCGTAGGAGGAGACAAAGAGAGGGGGAGAGAAAGAAAGAGGGGGGGGGGGATTTCTGATTATGTAACACAGACAGCTCTGACCCTTTTCTCTTTGTTATTAGATTAGTGCTTATCAGGGTAAATTGTGTGTCTGCAACTTAATTAGCCCATGTGCGCTTCTTGCAAAATCTGCTAGTCTTGATTGTGTGTGTGTGTGTGTGTGTGTGTGTGTGTAATAGTGTCTCATTAAGTTTTAATTCAAAATTTGCATTATCCTATTTATTTACAGTGTTTTGGAATTATAAAGCAGTATTTTGTTGCTGTAATTTAAAATAAAAGGCACCTAACCCCTAATTGCTCCCTGGGCAACACCTCGTACGTTGTACATGTACCAGTGCTGTAAATGTAAATGCATATAGTCCATTCACTCTTTCTGTGATGTCATTAAAACGACTCATTAATAACCACCTGTTCAGCCTACAGCAGTTTAGCCCAGCCCATTTACATGGATGTTATAAAGAGTGTTTAAGAGATAAAGAGGTGACCATGATTACTCTAGGGCAGGGCAATAAAACAATGTTTATGTTAATGTGATAATTTAGGTCACAACTGTTTCTGAGCAGGCCTTTAGTAATTAATGCTGAACAGCTGCATGCTTCATTACAAAATAATATAGTTAGTTCCATTAACTTGGACTTAATGGAGTGCAGATTGTGAAACAATCACAGTGAAATGATTCTGCACTTTGTTTTTATAGTAGTTTTTAAATGTAACTGCTGGATCTTTTTCATGTATTCCAACCTCACATAAAATAATTATCATGGAGCATTTTATATGCCTTGAAAATGGTTTGGAAGTGTGTATATACATTTTATTCCATGTACTTGTGAACAATTTCTGCTGTTTTTTTCCTCATGAACTGAAACCAAAAAATGGTGTTGCCACGATTTAAGGTGACAACATTGAGATATGTTAGTAAGAAAATGCACATATGCTGGTCTGTATGTAGTAAAAATTGTTAATGAAACATTTAACACCACCAAACACAACTTTGCTATTGATTTATGAACGTGAATAAACACACACATTCATATCCACACACACAGAGTAAATAAGGCAGATAATCTGGCTGCACTGTTTGAGCATACACTAGAGACTGTGGATCTGAGCACATGTTTATTGTGCTGGAATTTTCCATTACGCACCATCAGCTCTCAGGGCTTCACTGTATTTGAAGGATAATGGTGAGATATGGAGGAGTAGAGTGTGTACCGTGGTTCAGGAGTGGTCTCCGATATCTTATATATTTAGCTTTTGCTATTAAAAATCACATCTGAAATTCTTCCTTTCAGATCAGCAGAACAAACAGAGGAGCTGTGAAATGTCCCAAACAAGCTAAGAAATGTTCCAATGCTACTTCCCAGATGAGCTAAGAAATATGGCACAGTCAGTGCACACCTTAACACCCTTGAAGGAGATGCCAAAGTTGACTAGCATTACACCAAGTGATGGGAGTAGGCCATCCAGAAAACATTGTGCATACTTATATTCCTGGCCACGGATGGTTACGACATCCTCCTGGATCCTTGAATTCACAATTTCCCAGTGACAGGGCCAATGGTTAGACTGTTGCTCACATTTACTGCTTATTTGTTAAATATGACATTAAAAAATGTATAATAAGGCTATGGAACCAGCGCTGTATATATTTTCCAATATGTAAAACTTATTTAACAAATTGTTTACTGAAATCTGCAAAAAATAATGGCATATTTAAATTAAAATTTCCCTGTTTGCCCTAGAGGATATATATATATTTTCACTTAAAAAATAAAGACATTTAATTTTACTAGAGTTTATACAACTGTTGACCTCAGTGCTAATGTTGTGTAGGCGTTTCATTATCAGAGTGGAGATGATCACCTTGTTAGTGTTCGGGGATGAAACCATGAAAGTTTTTCTCACTCCATATTTTCCAGGCCTTCTGTCCAGAATGATTGTAGAAAAAATGTTTGCAATGTCTATGTTGTGTATTTGTCAGTGACACTGGTCCATGAGGGAAAGCATGGGGGAGAGAGAAAGAGCGAGAGAAAGAACAGTTGTTTTGGCAGAATGGTACATCAAACTGTGAAGGAAAAAACATCAATGTGTGTATGTGCGTGTGTGTGCTTGCTGTGTTGTGCAATGAGTTACTCATTCTCAGGTTTACAGGATGAATGTGCTGTTAGACATGCGGCTTTAATGTTTGATCCTGTGTGCCAGAGCACTTCCTACATTCTGTCTAAGCTCTAAATAATGCTTATTCCATTCCAGTTCATGCTACATACATCCAGTTTCATGTACAATTTAGAGACCTTCCACCTGCAGAAAATCTTGGATGACTTTGCTGTTGTGGGAAGTGCTGGTGATGGGCAGTAGTCTGGGTACATGTCTATATGTCTAGTGTGGAATAAACAACCTGCAACTTAATGTTGTTTAGACAAAGGAGTGATGGACTTTCAAATATCCAGGTCCCTGGTGATACCTGTCTCTGTGCTTGGAGAGCCAGAGGAGGTGGTGGTAGATAAGGCAGGGGTGGGCGATTTGACGTAAATTGTCATCATAGTATTTATTTTTTTTTTGGACTGCTTTTTTGTATTCTATTGTAGCACAATACAGAAGCTAACCGAAGCTAACACGATACTGAAGCTAACTGTCGCATACACAATACTAAAGCTAACTGTAGCTAACACAATACTGAAACAAACTATTTCCAAATAAGACAGATGTCTTAAACTAAACTCATCTATCTGTACATTGCCATTTGCACTACGCTATTTGCACATTTAGCTTATCTGCACTTCCTACATTCTGTATATTCCGGCAAATTACCTATCAGTAAACTAAAATTCATTTGGTCTGTATATATTGTTGGTCTGTATATACTGTTAGGATGTGTATTTACTGTCTAACTGTTTATACTGTATATTTTTAGGTTTATTGTTTAGTATAGTTTCCTATTCATTATTATATGTTTTTTTTACCTGCTTACAATTTATAAAACATATTCTATTCTTTTGTAATATTTTTTACTTCTAAATTCCTTTTTAACTTATTTATATATGCACAGTCTCAGGAACGATCAGGGTACCCTTCACTACATGTTGTACTTGTATAACTATGCATGTGACAAACTTCTTGAATCTTAAATCTTGAATGTCTTAGTTTTTGGGAATGACTCCTCTCCTGTCAACATCGTGGCTGGTTTCAACATTACACTTATGTCTTTTTTTTTTTAACTTTTTTTTATTGCTTGTTCCCAACCTTTCTTAACATTAGCCTATTCCTAGCTTTAGTGACTACTGGTGCATGATGCTAATTGCACCGTTGTATCCTTAACCACACACTGTGCATGAAGGCATTAGCAGATGTATATGCTGATTTCAGTTCGTAGGTACTTTGTCTCAGTGCCTCAATGTTCTTATGCACTTTGGAACAAACTTATTTGATTTACACATTTATACCTTAGTGTTCAAAATTTATCTCAGTGACTTTTTATATTAACTGCATGCACTGCCATAAATCCATAAATCTTCCACCTTAAAAACTATATACAAATTGTGTTTTATTTATTTTAGTATTGGGTTTTTGTGGTAAATACTGCAATGGTTATTTAAATTAATTTAATGAATACTTCTTCTCTCTAACTTATCTAACCAACGTGCCACATTGTCAGTACTGTACTAAGATGAAAATATATAGATATTAATAAAGTATTGGACACCAGCTATTCATGCTGCTCTTTTGGAATGCCACTTTTTCCTATTCCCTTTCCTATTGTTTACTGTTTATGCGGGTTACATTGCATACTCTTCTTACTATACTTCTTACTATACTTTACTATAATATACTATACTGTACTATACTATACTATATGCACTAGCATGAGATCTATGGGTCTGTGCATATGGGTCCATGCCTACATGTATTAATATCTGCCAATGCTGATGCCTGTACATAACCATTTATAAAATGTTCCGGTTTAGCCTAAATTCGTTTGGATTTGTATTACAGAGAAATGTGACATTTATGTGTGGAGGGTTACAACTGCAGTACAATAAATACATTTTATGAAATGTTTAATCTTGAAATGTCTAGCAGGTTTTTACTAGTAACCATTATGTAAATTATTGTTAAAAACTAGAATGTGTATGTTTTGAAAAACCATGATTCAGTAAAGACTAAATTTGAAGTAATTTGGCATTATTGAGGAACAGTCTTATTATTCTTCTCTCTCTTTTAGGAAGCCATCAGGTCATGCTGATAAGGAGGTGATGGCAGCCACCGTCCTGACCACATTGTCCACCAGCCCTCTGGTGTTGAACCCCTCCTCCGGTGCCTCAGGTGGGCATTAAAACTTCCCTTTTGAATCTCAGTTCAATTCAAGAAGGTAGGTTTGAAGGTAGCTTGATTGGCATTAGTATACACACTAACTGTTAGACATTATAGCAGTAAGTCTGTAGTAAATAATCCAGCAGCACCAGAGCTTCTTCTTAAACTGTTCATAGACCCAGTAGAGACGGTTGCCATTGCTGTCATCACCACACAGATTGCAGTCTGTCGTCAGGAGCCAGGACTGGCTGTCCTATTTATAGTCCCATGCCATGTCATGCCACGGTTTGCCTGTACTGCTGTTTATCTTTCCAATCAAGCCAAGCTGGGCAGACTTAACCCCTGAAAATCAGTCTAAGCTTTGAGCTCCTACCCCACCCCCCAAAACACACACACAGACACACACACACACACAGACACACACACACACACACACTTACATTCACTTTATTTACACAGGGCAGGGGGTCAGTATAGCACCACACTGTAATCCTGAGAGATCAGGGGTCACAGGCTGGGGTTTGCCAGGCTCCACACACATTTGCACACAAAGCACTTACTAAGGTCGTGGTCATTTGGATTACAACGGAGAGTATGATGGATATGTGTAGCATTAGCTGTACAGTGTATGGTTTTAGGGGATGAGAGTGTTTTGACATGTTAGCCATGTCCTTATGGACATTAGCATCCACATCTCCAATATTGTGTGTTGCCAGTCACTTGCATGAGCAACCTGAAATTTCCACACCCTTACTCCTGTGTCAAGTTGTATATATAATCTTAAATAGATTTGTTTATGTGATTCTGAAACCATGGCAGACTGCAGAGTTCTTCAGTGATGGTCCTTAGTGTGCCATGATCAGTTGAGTCCAAATGTCAACTTCTTTTTGGGGAAAAAAAAACATTTAGTTCTCCATTCTAAAAACAAAACATACCATCCAGGTTGTTATCAGCAAAACATCTGTCATGTTAAAGGGATATGTATGGTGGGATTTTTGAAAGGTATATGCTGCTTTCAAGGTGACCTTTTTTTTCTTAGGATGTCCATGGATATTTCAGCAAGACAATGCCAGGCCTCATTCTGCACATGTTACAACAGCATGTTTTTGTAGAAGTAGAGTGTGTGTGCTTGTTTGGTTTGCCAACAGCTCTTTCTTCTACTGAAAAAATATATTGCATCATGAACTGGTGAATCAGCCAAATGCGACCACAGACTTTTGAGCAGCTGAAGTCTTACATGATGCAAGAATGGGCCAAAATTTCACATGCCAAGCTGCAGCAATTCGTGTCCTCAGTTCCCAAACAATTAAGTGTAAATAAAGTTATAGTCATAAACATGCTTCTGTCCAGACTTGTTTTGAGTGAGATGCAGGCATCAAATTCTAAATGTCTTTAAATTTATAGCATACATTTATGTTGGTCAATGAAAACACTGGAAATCTTTTTCTTTCTGCATGTCAGTTAAATAAAGGTTCTAAAGAATAAATGAAAATTTTGCAAATGAAAAATCAAAACATTTTCTAAAATGTCCAAACTTTCTGGAAATCATATTAATTAATTGTGTTCAGCGTTCTTACAGAGGGGAATGGAATTGATTTCACAAATTAGTGAATTGTGCTTACATGTTAAACTCACTCCTGTTTGAATCCTGTGATATAATTTGTAAAAAGATGCTACTTTGAAAAGTGTGGATATATTCACAGGCATTTTGCAGTTATGATATGAGATGCTGTGTCTTTTCTGGATGTAATTGATACTAAGCAAAAAAAATCTTAGAAGAAAATAGTTGCACTGTTTTTTTTTTTGTGCTTGGCCTGCAGGTGCAGTCCCAGAGGCAGCCAGTAGAGGTTGGAAGGAGAGCCTTTCAGCCAGCTATAGCAGCTCCACCAGTGGAAACTGGAGCTGGGATGCCAGTGATCAGTCTGTGCCCTCTACGCCGTCCCCGCCCCTCTCCAATGATGTCAGCAAGAGTTTCCTGCTCTCCTCTCAGAGTGAAGACAACATTGATGAGGCTGAGAGCACGCACTTCCTGTTTGAGGACCCCATTCCCCGGAAACGGAAGGTAGGCGCTAGTGGTTCTAAACAATGTAGGTCGCATTAAGTGAGAAACAAAACAGGGCTCATCTAAGGTTTTTCTTAAACTGTTTGAACACAGGTTCATTAACACACTAGTTTCCACATTTTTCCCCTTACCATAAGTGAAGTGAAAGTAACTTTTTGTCACTGTGAACACACTCAAGCACCACAGCGAAATGTGACCTCTGCATTTAACCTATCACACGCACACACATTGAGCAACCTTCAGGTCCCAAGGGCAATGTACTAACCACGAGGCCACCACTGCCCTAGGCAATTAAACATAGGCAGTTATCCAAGAGATGATTAGTGTCCAAGGTTTGCTGCTTTAGTTTTCTGTAAAAATTGATGTATTTACAGACAAAATTCAGGTTTAAAGATGGCTGACTTTTTAAAGTTTTTTTTTATGTCTTTATATCATAATATTATCTATTATTAAGTGAGTATATGGACAGTGTGTTTTGGATCTTTAGGTTTTTTAACCATTTTTTTCATGATTCCTCTGATTGTATAAAGTGTTTGAAATCGTACGTCTTATACTCTGAGAAACTGCATAAGCAGGTCTATTTGAGAATTCAGAAGTATTTGACATATTTTAAGTTACTTACGCAGCAATGTAAGTGTGCATTTGTCACCATTGTAATTTGTGGGGAATAAGTGCCCTGTACTTTTTAATTACATTAGCTTTTTAAAGCTAAAGAAACAAACACTAAACATGTCTTGGCTGATGTACTACATTTGGGAGTAACGGAAAGTGGAAATTCGACTTTTCATTGAACTGTTGCTATAAGTCATGCTGTCTTGTAACCCATCATTATATACAGGCCACAGAGACCATAGAGGTTTCCAACAGTAGAAGATACAAGAGTTCAAGGGACCTGATTTGAGTTTTAAGATCTGATTTGATTTCGTAATTAGACTATGGTAAACAGAGGAGACAGAACTTCTCTTTTCAGGCCTATTGTTGGATGCCTGATCCCTGTGTCTGTCTTTTTACTGTAAGTGCACACACAGACTTGAGGAGTACAGACTAAAAGCACAATTGTGTGCAACCCCACGCTGTCACAGAGTAATTGCTGGGATTGTCCAAAAGCTTTTACACACAGTGATTTAAAGGCCCCCACTGTTCTCTTGGCCCTGTGACAGAGGCCCCTGTCACCAGCTCACCTTCAAAAGGGATAGGGTTTTTTCATTCCCACTTTTCCTCCTCCCTCTCCTTTTCTCTTTTCTGTATGTGAATTCTTTCCAAGACATCAGGGTGGTTTCAATATCAGGAAGCTATTAGCTCTCCTCCCTGCGATCATCTAAGCATGCGAGAAGCAGGGGCGGTGTGTTGTGTGAAACATGTCATTTCTGTTGTAGCAAACATTTATATCTACAAAATGGTGATTTTATAGGAGTGTGGGACTTTTTGTCATTCTTTGTCATTAAATATTCACATTAAGTACAGGACTGCTTGTATTTTTAAATGATTAAAAAAATTGTTAAATAGTATGTTAACTGATTAAGCCATAAGTATGATGCATGCATTTGTGTTTGTGTCAAACCGCACAATGCAGATTTTTTAAATCTTAATTTATACATAATAAGAGGGTAGCAAGGATCTTTTAGCATGTTCTGTTATTTTATGGGTAAATATCAGAGTAACAGAAGGCAAGTAAAACATGCAGGTAATCTATTTATTTAACAGAGTTATTGAAAGGCTGGCAGTGTACAACAATAGCTATGCTGTCTTTCTTTCTGGAATGATGTAGTAAATCAGGAGAGTCGCCTCACACTAAGCAAAAAAAGCTATTTAAAGCTGTGGAAAAATGCCATTCTTTGCTAGCCAACCCATCTTCAAAAAGTGTGGGGAAATTTGAGTCATTTATATTAAGTAAATAATCATCTGTACATAATGTTTTTGTTGATGAATTAGGTGAACTAGGTCCCTGTTGCAAGTACTTATCTTTGCTTGTGGAGAGTGAGCAAATTTGGTTATTTTTTTTCCTGTGTATGCAGAATGCCTCGATGCACCAGCAATCTTCTTGCCAAAATAAACCATGCTAAATGGAAAGGGAAACATGGAGAATAGTAGGAAACCCAACAAAAGTTGAACAAAGGGATTCAGTTTAGAAAAGAATTGGTATTTTTATTCATAAGTAGGTGTGTAATTTGACACCTCTCACATGAGAACCCATACACTATTAAGTGTGCATATTTAAGCCATGGCTCATTTGTGGAGACCTCTGACTTTTTAAGGGCTTTGTGGAACCATCGAGGTGCAGTTAATAGGTTAGGATAGTGCCTAGAAAGGGTTAACATAATAGACCTAGAGAAACCAGTTTTGCTGTATCTCTCTTTCTGTCTGCTGCTGAAAGAGGACGCAGATACACACCCACTCACTTTCTGTAGTGCTAGTAGTGCAGGCCAGGGCTTGCTTCTATGCTTAGTTTGGTAAACTGATTTTAGCTTTTTTTCCCACTGGTCATCTAGAAACATTTCATTACTGGTCGAAGTTTTGTGGCTTTTAACCCACCCACTCCTGTTGAGGAGCCCATTTGAACAGCCTACCTGCCAAAGAACTGATCTAAAGTCATTGCGGCACCTGTACATAAGGAACTGCTGCTGCCCTTTTATACTGAGAACTGTTATTATTATATATATTTATTCTTTTTCTCCTTTTATTTTCTCGTTTGTTATTGCTATCCGGTGTCGACCAGAGGACCATCTTCCTACAACAAGGGAGTTTTTTCTTGCCCCTGTCACCTTTGGCTTGCTCTTTGGGGGCTCAGACCCTGTTTCTGTAAATCTGCTTTGTTACAACGCCAGTTGTAAAAAGCACTATAAAAATAAACTTGACATGACTTGACATGATATGTTGAAATGTTATGTTATGATATGTTTTTCCCAGTGGAATTAGCCATCTAATCCCATTTTTGTATTTTCTGCTTTGAGTCCAAAACTCTTAACTCCAACTCACTTAGCCTGTTGCAGTAACCTTGATTCTGAATTTGAAAATGCACACTATGCACTTTTGCAGTATAGGCCCTGGGAAAAGGTGAGAAGATGAGAGATACTTTCTGAAGGCATTAGAATGAGCAGAAAAACGTGGGAAGGTGAAGAGGGTGTGAATCCATCTTGGCCAGGTTTTTACCTGTGGGCTTTTGGTATTCATTAGTTTGTTAGGATTGGGATCATAGGCCTAATGTAACTACAATGTAGCAATAACAAGCTAATTATACATGAGCCATAATCTGGAAGGTAATGTTTGCTCAGAAAAGTTTTTCCCTAATCAATTTGTTGATTTATTTTAAAGGGATGGTTTATATTTCACATGTACCATACATGCTTTTATAACAAAAATACATTCAATATAAAAAGTCAAAGAAATACAAGATTTCCTGCTTTCAAAGGAAAATATTAAGTAAAAGGTTTATTCTTTTACAGTCACATTATTGCATATGTTATATTCCCATGCCTAGTTTGTTGGACTAGCAATTTCTAGGTCCTTCAGGTTTACCATTTGTATGTTTGTACGTTTATGTTTACCAACTGTAGTGTTGTATTTTGAAATAAAAGGTATAAGCAATCTTAAGTGTCAGAAAATATTGGATAATAAAAAATCTTTTTTTCAGGATGTGTCTATTTTAGCAAATCATTGGGTAGTAATTGGAAAATAATAGGTTTTTAAATATCATTTATGTAAGGAAAAGTATCTGACAAGCAGCATAAGAAACTGTAAATGTCTGGTGATCTTATATACTCAAACAGTGCATAAATATTATGTCTACAAATCACAAAGGAAATGTTCTGTACAGCTCAGTGGAATTCCTGTTTGAGGCCATGTTTAAGCATTTTTCTTTTGCATTTCCTTTGGCTGTGTTACAGAACTCTGTGAAGGTGATGTTTAAATGTTTGTGGAAGAACTGTGAAAAGGTCCTCAGCACATCCTCAGGGATCCAGCGGCACATCCGCACAGTGCATCTTGGGTAGGTATATAACAGTCAGGTAATAACTCGGAGAGAATGGGGGAAACCAGCAGGTCTGTAGGCTAGTTGTCTAATGTGGAACATTAATATAGGCTTTACCTTGGAGTGCAGATGGGGAAGAAAACGTTTAAATTTAGACTATTAACTTGTAATGGTGTGGGGTACTGTTTCAGCAGCACTGCAATAATAAGCAAGATGTGTCATGCATTGGTTAAAAATATGGTTGCTTCAATTGGTGGGAGGAAATGGATTTAGAACAGTCCTTTGGGCCTAGTTTGTCTTTGTCACTTTGTAATGCAGCTTAAGTGTGCTATCCCCTTACACATCTCTATTAAGGGAAGCAGAGGCAAGATAAGCATAAGAAAACATTCTGATGGTAGTAGCCAGCATGTTTTTATAGCCTCTTGTTGCTACCCTGACTCTCTCCTTACTGTCTGCACATCCAGTGACTGTGTGATCACCACTGCCCCCTGCTGACTGACTATTTAGTGACAAGAGGCAAAAAAAAAAGTCAACTGATCAGACTATTAACAGACAAGCTGTTTTTCTGTTGCACTGTGATTTAGGTTTGATATTTTAAGATGTTAACATTGGTTTACACATTGACCTTTTTCTACTGATGAAATGTTTTGACATTTGACAGTGGGTGTAGTGCTCTATGAACATGAACATTTTACTAAAAAAACAAGCTTAGTCAACCATATTGAAGAAGGGGTTCTCAGTTATGACAGGACTGCACACGTGTTTAAGAGCAGTCTTGATTAATCCCTTTTTAGCATATTATCCTCCTGACAAAGGAAATGCAAGCTCATTTGCTGAAATAGCTGACGGGATATTAGGTCATAGCCAATATGCAAAATGTGACGTAAACAATGATTTTTTTTTCCCCCGGTTCTTTCACTTAAAATTACAAATGAAATGGAGTACTTATCAGTTCTAATTCCCTTTCAAAATGTAAAAGTAGTTAAAAGTTTAAAAGTTTATTGTAATTTAGAACTTAATTACAAAATGGAAAATTAAAACATTTAATTTATTTATTGTAAATGACCATTTGTGGCCCAACTGCAGTACCTTCATGTTCCACAAGAAGCTGTGGCCCACACTTTGAAAAACACAGAAATGGAGCTATGTAGGTATTAATACAGCTGGAGCAGATAGACTTACAGTATGGTTATGTTATGGTCATCAAAACAAATATTAAAATACGAACGGTCATATGCAAGAGATTGAACACCCTCAGTCATGTTTTTACATGTGTTTAATTTGTGAGGGAACAAAAGTACAGGGAACACATATTCGGACAATTTAGGGCACCTTTTCTATTTATTTGTCGATTTTAACATTTTGAAACTGCAGAAATCACTTTTTATGTTTTTTCCCCAGTGTCCTCAGCAAATAAAATGCAGTTGTGAACTGCATTCACTGTAGAGCATGTGTGCTTATTATCACTTCAGAAAATCAACAAAACATGCAATTTTAGAGGTGCACAAACTATAAGAAATATAGTGGGGTCCAAAAGACATAAATGTCTTGAATTATCCCAATACCCACAGAATCGCTCACAACACAAAATAAAACATTTAATGATTAATTCAAGAGTTTTTCTTTTTAAATACAAGGCCAATTATGTGATAATGATACAATCAACAAAGGACATATTGGGCAGGCTTTGACCTGGCTAATATCCATATTCATCTTTGTAGCCGTAATGGAGATTCAGACTACAGCGACGGAGAGGAGGATTTCTACTACTCAGAGATTGAAGTAAACATGGACACTCTATCTGAAGGGCTCTCCAACCTTACGCCCACATCACCCACCACCACCGGACCGCCTCCTGTCTTCCCTCTGGCCAGCGACATGCTGCGGTCGGAGCCCCACATGATCCACAGCCCTCTCAGCCAATCAGCACCATCAACACTGTGCCACATTCGCACTGACCATGCGTACCAGGTAGCTATCATCTTTCTTATTCAAACACTGAAGTCTAATACAGAGCTATTACAGACACCAAAACAATTTGTGTTGTTTTATTTAATGTATTTTATGTTTTAATCACTATTTAAATATTATTAGATGATGGGTAATTTAATAGAATTTGTCTATATCTGCCTCAAAAAGGCATTCTGCTCTAAAACTAGCATTTAATATATTTGACTCATATTATGTAGTGTTCTGTAGCAACGCCTTGTATTTGTACTCATTGTTTATGTATTTGTTCATTAGTGTTACTCTTACTACAATACCCAGCATGCATTACACAAATACATCATGTAACCATTGCAACTCTCCCATGGCAGTAAGGAAATCCTGGCTTCAGGCATATTCATCGATGTAGAGGCTTCTAAACACAGACATAATATCTGGCTTCGTATGCTGTCTGGCAACTGTATTAGCCTCAACAGATCCAGTTTCAAACAGACCCAGAAATACATCTACAAAGCTCTTGCAGTTTTTCAAAAGTTTTTCCAACCACATCATAAGAGGGAGGCATTCTGTTATAGGAGTTAAGTAGACATGTTTATAAAAGATGTAGTAATGGTTACATTTTTAGGTTTAGACAGAGTGACCTTTTAAAATGTAATCGCAATGTAATGCAACACAGCTTGTCGCTGAGTTTGTGTGTGTTGGCCAATTTTTGGGTGTTGACACACAAATGTACTGATGAAAAACTTTGCTCAGGGGATGGTTGTTTTACAAGAGGCTGTTCCTACTGCAACATTTACTCACTTAGCATGATTAGCTTCGGCTCATAGCGTGGGCATATTTTCAGGAGTGTACCAGGCAAGACCAAAAATGCATGTTTGAATTTAAGTACCACAAAACAAGGTACCAGGATACCGGAATCTTACTTACATTCAAGCATGGTCTCCTACAAGTATGTGTGCTGTTTTTCAGGCCACTGCTCCTGTCAACATTCCCAGTGTGTCCTCTGAACTGCCCCACAGCCAGAGCGCCATCAGTGTCTCCTGGCAGTCGCCTCCCGTCATCTTTAAAGCCCCACCAGTGAGGAACAGGTTTTTGTTTTGTTTTTTTTCCTTCTATCAGATATTTGCTTGTTTTTTTTTTGTTTTTTTTTGAGCCATGAATAACCAAACTTAGTTTTACTTAGATTTACTAGTAAAATTGGAATTTTTTACTCAATATCATTTCTTCTGCTTATTCTTTCCTTAATCATTCCCTTTCATATTCCTTTTGGCATTTGTTTGTTTGATTTGTCTTTTTCTTTTTACATTTCCATAAGCTTTGAAGCCCTATGTTCTTCTTCTAAAGTCTTTAAAACATAAAGGAGTAAAAGAGAGAAAGCAGGAACAGAACAAAATCGAACAAATGTAAAGTGAAGTTTAATTTTAAATGCAATTCTCTCTGGTAGACACAGCATACAAGAATCAGCAGACTGCACGTGACCAGGGCCAGTTTTACCCAGGTGGACTTATCAGTACAGTCAGATGAGGCCACACAGAGCTGAAACAAACCTATTCTCA
>JBBPDA010000132.1:2969276-2984058 GCA_037974385.1 Arnoldichthys spilopterus | reverse complement strand
GAACAGAACAAAATCGAACAAATGTAAAGTGAAGTTTAATTTTAAATGCAATTCTCTCTGGTAGACACAGCATACAATAATCAGCAGGGCCAGTTTTACCCAGGTGGACTTATCAGTACAGTCAGATGAGGCCACACAGAGCTGAAACAAACCTATTCTCAAAGATTATCACACTTTGTTTTGGTTTTTTTGCACATTCAGTGATTTGCAGAAATATACCTGCTTAAAGAATAAATTCTATAAATAAATAAATTCCTGTATTTTCCTGCCAGCATTTACACGAACAGGTTTCACCCTCTACCCAGTTTTCTCCTCTTTTTGGAAAGTTGCATATAGCGTCATGGAGATAGCTTGAGATATTTATTCACTTTTTTGTGCATTTGTTTTATTTTTAAAAAATCTAACTATTCCAAAAACACTATTTTTTACAAATGTAAATATTTGAAGCGTAATACACCTTTTCTTTCATTATTCTTCTTTCTTTTTGTCCTTGTCCCTAATGGATGTCCTTCCTCCTCTCCATCTGTGTTTTTCACGTTGTACTTACAGTGCAAGATTTTTGCAAAAGTCCTTACATAGCCCCAACACCTCCTGTGTCTGCGGGGGGCTTTTTGTTTCTTGCATAGCTTCCTGTTTCCTGCCTCATTGCTTTTGCAAAATACATAGCAGAGAATAGCTGCATTATAATTAATCACACAGTTTGTTGTCGGACAACTCTATTACATGCTCATTATTGCTCCACTTTGTGTTCATCTTCAGTGGACTTCTACTAGTGCACCAGCTCACCTTAACCAAGGACAAGTAAATCAAAATGAATCGAAAATAGCACTCCCAGAATAACTGTGGAACTGTGGCATCATGCAAAACAGATGCAAAAAGATGACGAGCTCTGTGTATAACTGAGACATTCAAAACCAACTTCAGCTTCACTATGACACTTATGTAAGCAATTAAATGACCTTTTTGGGTATCAGGAAGTGGTGAGCTAAAAAAAGATTACAGTAATTATTTAAAGATTACAGTCTTTATTTACACTCTGAAACTATTATGCCCTGCATTAATGTACCACAGACAGCACTAGTTTGCTCTAGGTTGACATACTTGCTCTAGTTTGACATCTCTGAGTTGATTTATCACTCAAGTTCTAAATAATAGGTTAGTTGCTTGTATGCTTGATTTGTAGTTTTTAAAGCTATAAATGGTTTGGCACATTGTTATAGTCCAGTGTATCTGACAAACTGGATGTTCTAAATTGGAGCTTAAGGTCAGTAAATCTTTCCTTGCTGGATATTTCTGTAGCAGAACACAAGAGATGTAACAAAGTAATGTTCTGTTTTGAAGCTCTTTGAAACTCTTAGATCTGTCAGACAACCCTCTCTTGACATTTTAAATATATATATATATTTATTCACTTCAGCTTTCAAATAGTTTTTTTTTCTATTTGTTCTTTTAGCTTACACTTTTTAAAGCTCCTTGGGCTACATGTCTATAAAAGGTGCTATAATATTGGTAGTAATAATAATGTTATTATAGATCATACCTCCATGAGTATGTCTTATTTGCTGGTAATCAGAATGACGATGCTTTGTACGTGAAAGAATGAGAGTGATGGTAAATTTGTTTAATGAGCGGAACTGCATCAAGTGTTTTGCAGAAAAAGCAAATCACAGCTTCAAAGCAGAAATACACTAGCTGTTAGTGACTGAAGAAAGGATCTGAGAGGGGAAAAGTCTGTCAAAAAATTGACTGGTGAACAGTGCTCAAATAATGTTTGTAGAAAAACTGTCAGCTACCTTACAGTGTAATATTGCGATGTTACTGGTTTAAATATAGTTTTGATACATGCAGGCCCAAGTGTTATATTATTAGTGAATGAGTATTTTTAACAAGCATTAAAGCCAATGTTCGACTAATCAGTTTTCTTAACTGATAGAGACATCTTGTTAATCAGGCAGCAGTGTAGAACACACTTGCCCCACAAACAGGAGACCGGGGTTTAACCGATTAAAAAATATGATGATGAACAAAATGAAAAGGTCATTAGTTAAACAGTTTTTTTGTTTGTTTCTCAAAGAATTAGCTGCTGTCAAAAGTAATCAATTTCAATGTTTCATTATATCACAAAACTTCATCATAAAACACTACTTTATAAAATCTTATCTTCTTGTGCCTCTGTTATCGCAATTTCCATGCTGCTATTAAGGAATCAAGTCAATTTATTTCTATGTATGTATAAAAGTTTGTCACTATCATGATTTGGGTTCTCACTTGAGTCTATATGTCCCGTTTGTACTTCTTGCAGAGCACAGTAAACCACGTCCGCACTGTGAGCATTGGGGAGAAAAGACAGACTGTTTCACACACCACTGTCAGCAAGACACACACCGTCAATGTATCCACACCAAAACCCACTGCTGGAACCAGGTATACACACACACATACACACACACACTCAGAAAGGGAGGCTGCAGGTACTGAAGATTTTCATTTTTTAATATTCTGTCAGATTCTGATTTTAATATTTGTATCATCCATAAGGATTAATAAAGCTCATTTCAGTGACTGAAGGAAACAGGAACTGGAATCAGATTTCTTCTTATTATAATTCATTTGCTTGTTTGTATTATTGCATGAATCCTTTACTTTTGTATTTTAAGTTTTTAATGAACCTTAGTTATTAATCATTTATTAATTCTGTTTAACTAAAAATGGCAAAATGAGAGACAATAAACTAATATTTTTTTACATTTTCAGATATTTTAATTAATACATTTACTGAATTCATAAATTATTAAATGTATATGTTGCCACCCAGCTACACATTTAGTTTTTTAATGAATTAACAGTTATTTTTCAAACCAAATATTACTCAGAAAACCCCGCGGTGAAGCAAAGAAGTGTCGCAAGGTGTACGGGATGGAGAAGAAGGATTTGTGGTGTACAGCATGCCGCTGGAAGAAAGCCTGCCAGCGCTTTACTGACTGATCCTGCTTTTTTCTTTCCAACCAAATGGACTCTTCCATCATCAGTGTTTCACTGACTGTTTCTTGACGTCTCTCCACTGCCCCTGACTCTTCCTTAAGGGCTGAGCCACTGATAGGGCACGGAGGTAAGGGCTGGGGGTTGTTTCTGGGATGTGGCCATTTCAGGAGGTGTTCCCTGTCCTCTACACCACAGCCAATCGTGGAACATATTTCACTGTTATGAAATATGCACACACAAAAAAAAACCCCACACAAAAACGAAAAAAGACAAAAGTTGGTTAAAAAACAAGATATATTTGCATTTTCAGCACTATTCTAGGGCAAGAACTTTCTTCTCTGCAAAACAAGAAAAAATTCAGAAAAAAATATAAAGCTGATCAAGAAGTTTAATATACTTTCTTTCACATGTTGCATGTGTCCATTGGAAGGCAGTGGTTGACGATTTCTTATGAGTGTGTGGGGGTCTTCATACAGTTCTCCTGGTCAAACTATGTAAGCAATTTTTATTGAGCTGTTCAAGCATATTTTGCCTTTGGTTTGGTTTCACCAATGACAGCTCCAGATCAGTGGAAAGTTTTTTCATTTGGACAGCCAAATGGGCAGCTTGCACCATCAATTTTTTTACTTATGTGAATATCATTTTAACCAAAGGTAAACAGTCTGACACCACATAAATCCAGACTTCTGGTCTCTCGGGGCTTTGGGTTTCCTCCCTTTAAGCACTATTTTACCTGACACAAACTAATTACACAGAGTGAATGAATCAGCCAAGATCATGGTTATTATGTGTTGGGGAACAAATAATAGCATGCTTACATGCTTTATGCTTTGTAGCTTTAAATGTGACAAGGAAATGGCTGTGGAACCAAGAGTTTATCTTAGACCTTCAACCTTGCTTTGGTAAGCAGTCCATACACCTATTAGCATATATTCGCTGACACTTTGACACTTCCAAATATATATGCACCTTTTTGAGGTCCCCCACTACATTGAGTTTTCTCTGATGGAAAAATGTCCTGATATATTTTGCACCAGCCATTTTAGCATTGTCGTATGAAGCAAAGACAGATATCTTTACTATTTTTTAATAAACCGATATTTTTTTATGGTTCCACAGTATTACCTTAATGGCAAAAGCTTTCATTGCCCATTAGCAGTTGGCAAGTCTTGGAAGCTTTCTGATACGGCTCACTGTGGACTGATTTTAAGATAATGAACATATCAGACTGTTGATTTCTTTCCACAGTAGAGCTGTAAAAGGATTTAGATGAACTCATCTCATGGACTGTCCACAAATGTTGTTCCTAGTTTAAGACCTACTAGGAGTTTTCCAACTGAGTGGCCACTATTTAGTCCAAGACTAAACTCATTCTTTGTGTGGGAGCCAGACAATGTTATTAGTCCTATACATAAATGCGTTTTTTCAGAGAAAGTTGCAGAAGACCGTTTGGCTCGTGGGAGTTGTTGCTTGCTTCCTTGAGGGATTATTTGCTTCCCATACAGCTTTATAATGCCGAGTCAATAATGACGCCTGCTATCAGCTTATGGCGCTTACAAGAGAAGGCCACAGTTATGAAAGGAGGCAGGTGCTTGTCTTGGCAAAAACTTTGATGGCCAATGCCTCTCTGAATGTAGAGTCTGCCATATGTTTCACTGTGCTAGCCCTTCTTTCATTTATTGTTCCTTTTATATTCTCTCTTTCTTCTTCTCACTCGCCTCACTTCTTGTGCTGGCAGCCTGACCAGCATGGCTGCAAACAATGACTGTTCATCTGTGTATACACACACACACACACACACACACACACAAAAGCGTGCGCAAGCTGGGTTGCCATGTTATCTGACCCCACTGAGTATGGGCAAAGCCATCTCTGAGCTATCTCCATGACAACGCCTTGACTTGAACCAGAGCTTATAATTGTTTCATGATATTGATGTTGCGTTTTGAAAATACAAAGTTAAAAAATTGCTGAACAATCATCAAATGGGGCTGCTTATGGAGAGCTGGTAGCAAACAGTCTTCAGTCTACAAATAATATGAATAAAGACACAATTAGGGCTTAAATTATTAAGAAGTCCTTGACAGCTTCCATGAGCTGCTTTACTTACCTGTCAGGCGTCCTGTCCAATCAGAGCTCATAGCAGCTCCAGCTCATCTCTCTGTGGTTCGAAAAGAAAGATAGTGGATCCCTCTAGTGGTCGTAAACTTCACTAAGTGCCAATAAGAAGAACAACGAGGGAAAGATAAAAAAAAAACTAAAAGAATTGCACTAACTTGTACTGCACAAAAAACATGTATTTTTATGTGGCGTTTTTATATGCATAAATTGAAGTTTTAAAAGTTTTATGGTCGTAGAGTAACTGTCTTGGTTTCAAAATATAGGGTCAGGGATGGGGCCTATACAAAGGCTCTCCAACAATAAGCTTTCTTGGCAGTACTTACGACATCTTAAATCAGGCCTCACAGCAAAGGCCCACTGAGTTATTAGATTGGCCCCAATTTCTTATCGTCCAGACTACTCGTATCTGGAGTGTCACTGCCTTCACTTCTTGCCTTTGGAAAGAACTGTTCTTACTGGTGCTCCCAACAGCTTGAGACATTTTTTCTTGTGTTTGTTGTATGTTCAGCCAGAACATTTATTTTCACTTTCTGTCAATAAGTTACCTCTCCATGAGAACCTTACCCCAGCTTTAATCTCCCCATTAACTAATCAAAAGCTGGTGAGTTGACCGCTAACTGCAGTTGCCAGTTGTAAGGGGACCTGTGACAACATATGGCTTCAGCTACAGCTGCCCAGTCCTGCTGTGATTGCACACCAGTGGTGCATTGGGATGGTCCTCACATACACAGTGCTTTTTTTGTGCTCTTGAAGTGAAAATGTAAATGTAAACTGTTGGTTTTCCAAATATAGAGATATTAGGGGCAGGAAGACTATAGAAGGCAAATTCTCAACAAGAAAGCATATGGCTCCAAAAATATATTATTTAGTTAGATTTGCATCACAAGTTAATTGCTTAAATTAATGTGACATGCTATATAGCAATTGTTAGAATTTTGTACAATTGTAAGCCGGTTTCTGGGGTTGAGATTGTATGTAGTTTGGCAGATGTAGAGTCACACCTGATTTGTCATGTGCAATAATCATTTGCACTTGAAATGCTCAATGTGTAATTATTGACTTTTTTATTGTTATTTTTAATGTTACTATTTTGCTAAGTTTTGATATTTTGATAATTGATAGAAGCCTTTTAAATTGTAGTATTTTTAATGCTGTACTTTTAAAAAATATCAAGTGACAACATAAAAATGATACATTCTGTAAAACATAGATGATAAAATGTTGCAAGATTCACAATGGAGGCATCTTACTTCAGGCAGGACACTTGCAAAATGCCTTTTTAAACTTTTGTTCTACAAAAACAATTGTCTGCTGTTTCCCAAGAGGTGTGTAAGTTTTTGCTTCATCATCATGCACAGTTTTTGCTGTAAAGGGACATTGTTTTTAAAGGGTACATTTTCACAACTATCTTTTTGCAGTGAGCGGAAGTGGTTGGCACTGCAGCTTCGGATGGTTTATCGCCACCTACTGAACTGGAGGGAAGATTCTTAGATTCAGTGAACTAGTTATGTCATTGTTCATTGTTTCATTCGAGTGTATGTGTTCAAGTATTGTATTTAATGGTTGCCTATAACCATCTGAAAGCAAATAACTTGTGGATACCTTTCCAATATTTCTGACCTCACAATCAGTTAGTCAGTCTGACTTTATTTAACACTTTTCATACATACATACATAATTTTTTAAAAATTAATAAAACTCTTTAGAAATTAAAAGTCAAGGACAAGGACCGTCCTAATGCACCATGTCACCTCCAAGAACTTGAGGGCACTAGGGCACATCCATTTTATACTTTTCCTGTAGGTCCTCCTCTGTCACAGGTCTCAGTAGGCTGGATAGTAACTTAGACAAAGAGCCTGCCTATATTTCTTCAGATCTGTCCAGTCAAGTTCCATGTCTAAGATCCAAAACCGAAAGCTTTGAGGAAGATTCTGGATGCAGCTATTGGGGATGGGGTCTCTCAGGGAATGGGAGAGAATGAAGCACAAGGCAGTGACACGACTTGATGCAAGCAGGTCTTTAAACCATTCATTAAACCATAAATGACATTTTGATCTGTTTTATATTCTGGCTCCTTTGCCGTGACTTTGTTTTATAATGTAAAATGGAAACTTTGAAAGAGAGAGTTCTTTTTCTATTTTTTTTTCCAAGTGAGAAGCTATAGTGAAGAGAAAGTGTAAATATTCAACATTTATGTTGGGTTCAGGGCAGGAGTTTGGGGTGGGGGGGTGGGGGTGGGCTGAGCAATGATGAATGTAAAACCTACATAAAGAAATGCCTGTACTTTGTCATTGTCAATAAAGCTGCATTCTGTAAGATTGAACCACAGTTTTTTTCTACTCTAAAATCAGCTCAGTGACGTTCACAGACTGAGACCCTCCCTGTATATTTTCAGTGAATATTTTTAAACTTTCACATGGTGTGAGAGACATTTTGGTTCAGTGGAGAGATGGAGTCTGTTGATTTTGTTGTAGGTAGGAGGCAGTGTTTCAATTCTCCCAGAATGCAGCTTGACATGTTGATCACCTGTTTCTGCAGCATTGCGCTATGAACATCCTTTCATACCGATCACAGTGTTTCTCTTCTATTGTTTCCTATTTCCATGTAAATTGAGATGCTTTATTCATGTTCCTAAATGTTTTTTTTCTCTCCATACTGATTTTCTTTTTCTGTAAGCAATAAGTCTGTGTGCCAGAGTGTATGTTTGTGTCCCTTTGTCAGGCAGAAAAAGGTTCAGTTTGAATTGATTTAAAAAAAAAATATTTAAATTAAAAAATTTAAGATTTCTGCGTTTTGAGGATGTCCTGCCCTGCACATTCCAACAGACTACTTGTTTTCTTTTTTTGTCTGTCTCCTTTCAGCATCACTGACTGCCTATCAGTCCTAACCCAGGAAATTAAGCTAAACACCCAATAAATGTGCAGTTTCTTTTCTCATCTCTTGCTTCTCTTTTAAACATTTTACATTGTAGTGTGAAGCATAACAGTGCAAACAGATATGTATCAGTTTCTAATGGGTTTTAATGAGCACATGACTCTATCTACTTTCCAACACCCTTCAGTCAATTTTTTTTTTTTCTCGTCTCGGCCTTGGGATTATTTTTTCATGGCCCGGATTGCCTTTCTCAGAAATGACTGTTCATTAATGTTTTAAGTGATCTGCTTTGGTTGAATTTTTCTGCATGTCCAATAGCGTCTCTGTACCATCTCACCTTATTGGAAACCTTTATTAAGATGTCTCAGAAGTTCACTGTGGCAAGAAGAAAGTGGAATGAATGAGCGAGTGGATGGAGATGTAGCTGATGTCTGATTAGCTCTGTGAGGAACATAGGATTTAAATGGATGTTGAGTGTGATGGTTCGACATTAAATGTGGATTTCAGAAGGACCTGCATTTCAGTGCATTTTTATTAAATTTTCATGTTTTAAGATTTCTCTGTTCTAAATTACAAAAACAATAATAATTTATGTAAAATACAGTGTATTCTACTAAAGGTCTGATAAGACTGATGGAAATGTCATGCTGTCCTCACTCAGACTTGTCATCGAACATAGATAACTAGTTAATCTTTCACTGAACCTAAGGAACATTTTGATCATGTTCTAAGTAACAAAAACAGGGAAAGCTTAGAATGATGTTGGCTATTAGAATTGACAGCTTCAAATTAAAAGGACAAATATGTCTATACACGATCCTATTAAAATATTTATAAACCATCCTATTAAAATACATGATTATGTACTAATTTCAGCAGATTGCTCTAGATCGTAAGGGAAATAAGTACACTTGTGGTCAAATGTTCTCTCCAGGAGCTTCCTTTTAAGGTTCGTTTCCAGTAAGCATAAAAAATAAAGGGGAATCTGAGGGAACCTGTTAATCACCAGAAACACTGTATCACTGTTTCCCCAGGTACTCTCTTCCATCAAAACAGACCATTGCTGGGAGACAAATAAACAAAGGAAGCTTTGGTTGAAGGGAATCCCCAGTGTGTTTAGTTTCATGCAGTTCCTGTAGTAGTCCACAGAGGGCAGTCTGGCTTAAACCAAAAAAGGATTGTCCAGCACTGCCACTCCTGCAGCTACACCTCCATCAGCGTGTTCAGAGCTTTTGGTCCTGAGCAAGTGGCCCACACACTCGTTCATCACCATCTCTGTTCCTTTCCTGTGAATGAACACAAAGCGTCAGTGAGTTTCACAGTGACCTGAAATTAGTTTTATCTTTTTGATTGATTTGTATAATCAATATAATTTTGATGATTATGAAAACCCCAAATTCAAAATCTCTATATATATTACATGAAATCAATAAAAGAAGGATTTTAAATCGAGAAATGTCAGACCCCTGAAAAGTATAACCATGCATATGTACTTAGTACTTGGTTTGGGCCCCTTTTGCAGCTCTTCTGCATTGTTCGGTCTCATGTCTCTCATCTTTCTCTTGGCATTGCCCCATAGATTCTCTATGGGGTTCAGGTCAGGTGAGTTTGCTGGCCAATCAAGCACAGTAATCCCATGGTCAGTGAACAACAATGCAGAGGAGCTGAAGGCCGCTATTGAAGCATCCTGGTCATCCAGAACACCTCAGCAGTGCCACAGGCTGATAGCATCCATGCCATGCCTCATTGAGGCAGTAATTCATGTATTGAGTACATATTTGATTATACATGATTATACTTTTCAGAGGTCTGACATTTCTCTATTTAAAATCCTTTTTTTTATTGATTTCATGTAATATTCTAATTTTCTGAGATTTTGCTTCGCATGTAATGAGTATCATATATTAGTTTCACCTTTTAAGTTGAATTACTCAAATAAATGAACTTTTGCACGATATTCTAATTTTTTGAGTTTCACCTGTAACAGACCATTTTGCTTGATTCAACAATGCTTGAAGAGAGCAAAAATATCTACCAATGGAATATGAATTTTATAAGATAAAATAATATAATTAAGAAAATAAGTTGAACAATTTTATTTAGGATGTTTTCACTTGCCATGATGTTTTTATGGAGTGTGGTAGTGGCACAGCACCTAGGTGTAGTATGTATAACCATCCCTGATTCTGGGTCCCCTTGTGCTGCACATCTGAATGTTTTCTAACAAATTCACTTCAACTCTGGAAATACTCGCCGATTACCTAATTAGTAGAATTAGATGTGTTAATAGAAGTACTCCAGGATCAAGGCTGGGGCTCAGTGCCATAGTGTAATATTTATAACTATGTAGCATTTATGCAGCAAGTTGTTTAACAGGGTTTTAAAAAATGCATATCACTTCAGTTCTCCACCATACCTAACATAGGCTCCAAAAGCACCCAGCTCACTGAGGCATGTGCACAGCCTCAAAGGGGAATCTGGTCGAAGGAGGTAGTTGTTGCTTGGGAGGGGCTGGACTTTGTCCATCAGGATATAGGCAGTCCTCTCGGTGTTGTTCTTCATGCTTTGCAGCACTTCACAGATCTCATTCCCATAAATATTGTTCCCTGTGGGGACACACATGTGAGGTGGAACAATTTTTTTTTTTTGCAGGTGAAGTGTCAGGATGGATTGAGCTACAGGCATGCCTCACCGCCTCCTTCCCTCTGGGGTTTCAGCACATACTGGTCAGGGCTGGCCAAAGCCATGGCTACTGTCCTGTCTCCATCCACCCCCTAATAGTGGAAAATGAGAAATAAGGAATGATCCATGTTAGAAAAATACTGTAAATATATTAAAGTTTGGAATCATTTACATTAATAACTTCTTATTCTTTTCAGTACTGTAAAATACTCAATATCCAAACACATCAACTACATTCTGTATTAACTGATGTAAATAGCATGGTTTACATAAAGTGGCCCAAATACTGGCATCATGTATTTGCAATACAACTGAATTAAAATGATTAAAAAGAGAAACTAAGTAGAACTTTTGAAGTGCAGTATTTTTACCATGTCTAATGTGTACAAGCCAGCAAAAGTGGCACGGATCTGAGCCACTGTTTCAGGCTCGTCAGGGAAAAAGCGCTCCAAGACCCCCAGCCGTGCTAACTCCTGCTGGACCTTCTTGGTGCCAGCAAGGTGGGTACCGATATCTGGACATTTCACAGCACGTGAGCGTTCAATCATCAAACGAGCGTCCCAACTCTATGATCAAGGGAACATGTAAGCAAAAACAAAGTTGGCTTATTGTAAATCATTACACACACACACACTTGAAAAAGCAGTGTACTTACTTGTTCCGATTTGTAGTTTTGTGGCATGTATCCATTCCGGAAGTAAACAATGGCAACCTCTTGTCCCTCTCTTAAAACACAAATGTTTCTTTTGATCAGAAATACATGATTGATGCAGTTCAGAATCTAATGTTAAAGAGCAAATAAGCCATACACTTACACAAACAGCCTTTTGTCATGGTCTAATGATCCACTTCTATAAACATCTTCAAACTGTCTTCTTATTACAGGAATGTCTCTGGACATACACAACATACCAATATGTTCCTTCATTCACAGCAAGAATGGTCTTTAAAAACTGAAAACTCTTTGCCTCTAATAATCCATCACTATGTAAAAACAGCCCCCAGAAATACCATGCCTATTTAAACATCACTCTGCATGTTTAATCCACAGTAAATCCACAATAAATATAGTCGATGTAGAAATGTGCAATATGTGTTCTGTGCAAAACGAGTAATCAGTCATTAGGATGAGATGTGCTAAAAAAAAGTGCAGAAACTAGTGCAAAAGGAGTGCAATATGCTTATTAAGGCGGTGTGAGTGCAGCAGGGTCACAGCCTTATGAAAGCCCTTAATGTTGCTGCTTACCTTAACCACAGCTCATTCTCCACGTAACGATGGTCATAAATATTTCTCTGAACATCCTCAACTAGAAACATCACGACTGCCCTGTGATAAATACATATTTACTTAGCATAACAAGATGAGATAACCAGATAAACAGCTGTCTTCGGTTCCACTAGCTGCATTATGTATATTAATTTACTAACATAGCTAATCTGTGCAGTAACACTTGTGATCTCAGTACCTATCAGAGGTGGGTATTGAGAAGTTACATTTACTCAGTTATATGTAGTCATGTAAACTGATGTATTTGTACTTTCCTGAGTAATCCAGTATATTTTTCCGCAGTTAGCCATTAACATTTAGTTGACAAATCCTTACATTTCATTCTGTTCCATTGATCACAGTGTTTCTACTGATCTGAGGTTGATTATACCTATGATTTTTGAGTTTTTGCTTTGTATTTTGGACTAAAAGGATCCCAAAAAAAAGAACAAGGCCTGACAGCAATGGTGATAGATGTCGGATGTCCTCTGCTGCAGTTATGCAAGTTGCTTAAGATTTACGCAGTCAAGACTTCTCAAACAGTTTTTAAAAAGGTTTTACTTGATTCATTTTCACTGGCATAGATGTAGCATTTTTAAAGTATCTGTTCAAAAAATACCAATGTTTTTAAGTGAAGCACTTCACATAAGTAAAGAATCTAAAGGTAGGCCATCATGCTCAAACTACTCATTCTACTCCTAAGGAAGAAACACACAGCTAACATGACATCAGTCAAAGTGAGCATGCAGTATTACAGGTCAGATTTGTTACTGCATTGGACTTTCCCCACTTCAGCATTTTCTACTGATAAACGTTGTCGGAATCTACAGAAAAGCCTTAGGTACATTCGAGCTACACAGATGTTAAAACATAAATGCTAAACTAACCTCTCTGAGCCATAAAGCTCCCAGGCCTTTGCCAGGCCCTTGCCAAGGCCAGCTGCAGGGTTGTTATCCAAGATGTGCTTGCACTCCTCCAGTCGTTTGGCAACCTTGAGAATGTGCCTGGGATGAGAACATTTGTGTTTTTGTGTTTACTGTTAGCCCAATTAGCATTTTC
Source organism: Arnoldichthys spilopterus (assembly GCA_037974385.1). Classification (NCBI taxonomy): domain Eukaryota; kingdom Metazoa; phylum Chordata; class Actinopteri; order Characiformes; family Lepidarchidae; genus Arnoldichthys; species Arnoldichthys spilopterus. The sequence goes on along the minus strand of JBBPDA010000132.1, from coordinate 2,971,073 downwards.
TGGATAAAGTGTTTGTTCTAAGAAAACACTTTGAGCAGAGCTACACACACTCACCTATGGACAGCTGGCATGCGTGAGCCAAGACCCCCAAAACTGGCTGCAATAGTGTTGATTTCAATCTGCTTTAAGGACATCCTCCCATCAGCACTGCGGTCCAGCATGTAATCTGAGCGATTCAGGCCAAGCACGATTGGCTTAGAAATAAATACAACAGAGTATGAAAACAAATTCAGTCTTTAGCTGACTTTAACACTAACAAATGTTGTATTTTGCTGATGCAAAAATAGATGAAAGTCAATCAAGTATGAAAGAGTAGGTGATATAGTATGACAATACTTTAAGAATTTTAAAAAATCAAGCCAGTGCTACAATCAAGTACTATCAAAAATTATATTTTTTAATTAAACAATGCTTTCTTTATAAAGAAACATGCAGTATGGACGAAGTTCATAGTATGCTACAGTTTGTTTTACTGAAGGTAAAATGTAGTGAAATCATTCCTGACATGGGCGTGTGCAGTCTGCAAAAGTGACAGATTCAGACAGGACCAAGATCTTCGAGAAACACTAATAAAAAGACACTACCCTACTTCCTCCTGTCTAAACAGTTCCCTACTGGTGTTAAGCAATATTACCAGGGTCTGAGGCTCCTGTTGCACTTGTTTGTAAATGTTGAAGAGTTTTGCTGTGAAGTCATCAACTTTGATTGTGCTGTTGAGACATGTATACACAGCATGAGCACCCAACAGTGTATCTGTGACATCACATCAAAAGGATAATTTTAATATGAATGATTCATGATTAACTGAAGTAGTCTAAAATTACAGTATTTTGTATTAATGCACATTTAAGTTACTTCTTTGTAGATATAATCTTTTTTTTTACATGTTTTGTTACATTATTATTCAGTAAATCTCAGAAAAAAAGATTTGTTTAAATAAATAAAGGGTTTTGAGACAAGACAAAGATCTAAAGCAGTTTGCTACTGCTGTGGGTTCTGGATTTCATTACCTGGCCAGAGCCTCCTCCAGGAAAAGCGAATTCTGACTGATTCTGTCCACTAGCCGATTAAAATGTGTTTGGACATCAAGTGCCTGATGAAAGAGTGCTCTGGGCACTGGAGAGGGGAAGAGTGTGAACGGTGCATAGCTCACTACCTACAAACAAACAAACAGCTTACATATGTCTGTGGCAACACTTCAAATCTTTGGTCAGTGTTCAAAAGCGCTGGGGCAGAACTGACTTTCTGTAATCCAGGGACAAAACTCCCATAAGGGAGACAGGATTCCACACATGACTCTGAATTAATTCCGCCTGTGTGACTGGGTGCTAGAAAAACTTTCAGGTTTTATGTTGATCAGGGATCAGTATTGCTTCCTTTTGAGTGCAAATTAAGATGACAGGCTGTCTCAGGTTAAAGAGGAACCCTTCCAGGGCATACAAACATACAGCGTCTGTGACATTGAATGTGAGAGTGATAAAGAATTAAGACGTGATGCTAAACTAAAAAAAAAAACCTCAAGCAAGAAGAGCTCTAAGGGAACATCTAGCTTGTTGCATGTTTTACCTCAGGAGAGTTTGGTTTGTCTTTGGTCCGCATTAATATTCCATGCAACAGTGCAGTGTCTTTGGCCACCTCCACTAGCTTTTTTATTAACTCTTCATCTCTCAACACATCGTCTGGAACTGGAACCGGAACCCAGCGGTCAGACATTATGGGAAACCCTGAATTAAATAAAACAGAAGATTATTCCATATTCATATTTTTTTTTTTTTTTTTTTGGGGGGGGGGGGGGGG
>JBBPDA010000132.1:2948750-2969176 GCA_037974385.1 Arnoldichthys spilopterus | reverse complement strand
AGAAGGTTGTTCTGCAAAAGAAAAGTGGAGAGTTGGTTATAAGCAGCACGTTCCAGGATTTTGGACATGAATGGAAGTAGAGATACCGGTCTGTAGTTAGCTGTCTGGGATGGGTCCAAGTTGTGCTTCTTCAATCATCAGTTTATAAGTTTGGAACTGACTTTGTGGGATATGGGACAGCTTAAGGAGCACTTCATTCATGCCAGGTCTCTTGTCAAGTCTTTTGTTTTCTGTCTTGCAGGTGTGAAAAAGGGGGATCGTGTGTCCATTTACATGCCCATGGTAATTGAGCTGGTGGTGGCCATGTTAGCTTGTGCCCGAATCGGAGCTGTGCATTCAATTGTGGTGGGTTTAACTTTATTTTTTTTAAATTTCGTCTTGTGAATAATGCTTAATCCCACACATTTTATTTTATTGTTGTGATAACTGCTGTCATCAAAACGGTAGCTATTCAGGTGTTTAACACACCTTTAGGGTAAAAGATTTAAAATTAAATGCCAAATCAATATTCATCCAAAACCTGCTTTTCATGCCAAGAAAGACATTTTATTGAACATCTTGGAAAAATGCACCAAAAGTATTACTAAGTAACTTCATGTTTTATATGTGTATTAGGGGTTGTATAACTAGTTGCCTAGACTTTCAGAAATGCAACTTACTAGTCATTACATTGAAGTTCTTGTCTTCTTGGCATCAGTGAATAGTGTCTGGACTCCAGCAGCAGATGCTGCGTTTACATGTGTGAGATGTGCATTGCAAGACCGTTTCAGCACTACTTCAATTACTTTTAGATTTGGATGCTTTTAAATCTTTTCAGATTTTTAAATCAACAGAGCTAATTCTAAAAGAAAGCTTCCACTCATGGTCACCTGTTATGTTGTTAACTGAGTAATCTCGTCTAGGCTCTAATTTTTCCTGTTGAAAGAAAAAAATATTTTGATTTTATTAATTGAACAGTTGCCTGTTATCAAGCAATTGTGACAGCCCTACAACCTAGGCCTATAGAAGGTTGCAGGTTAGGGCCCATAACGTACAGCTACATGTAGGAAAAGCATAGACAAGCTAAGGCTATGGCTAATCAAAAGAAAAAACTAAGACGAGCAAGGCAACGGCTCAAAGATACTGGTAAACAGTACATGCAGCAAAGAAACAAAATACCTGTGGAATAAGGGCACATTAGCGCAGTGAGAAGAAAGGTAGAGTGCAAATAATTTTACAGTCTTAGATCAGAAAAATGAGCTCAAAATGTTAATACTTGTGCAAGGTGCAGCATCATGTGTGCTCCTGTAGACAAGGCAGATCTAGAATCAGACAGATGCTGAATGTGTTGGATTGATTTGCAGTAAGTCCATTTGGCTTTTACTGTTCAAGCATTTACTTTTTAAACCTGCACTGTTCAATATTATGAGATTCTTATTTCAGCATGGTTTTACTTTTCTTAAGCAGAATTGGTTGCATCATATGCATCGTCATACAAACTAAGTAAGCTGGGTTTGAATTTAGCAGATGTTTGCTTCGGAGTATGCAAGACTGTATTTTAGGCATTAACCTTAATTCATATAAGCAGCCTCTAGTTTGAGTAGAAATATAGAAAGGCTTGGGTAATTGTTTTAAATGTCTGTTGTATTCCAGTTTGCAGGCTTTTCTGCTGACTCCCTCTGTGAAAGAATTATAGATTCTCAGTGTTCTCTGCTCATTACAGCTGGTAAGAACTCTAATCCTGAAATTAATTTGGATTATTTTTCTTTAACCTATTATAATCCTCATATTAACCATAATTAGCTTTTAAGTTTTCATGCGCAAAGAGAGAGGTACCTTTTAATCACTGTTTAGGTCACAGCTTTAGAAGTGGAACTAACTGAATTACTTTAATAACTTGGCACAGGATAATGTCTGCATACTGATTGAGTGGCAGACTTCAGGGCCCGTGTCTGAATAAAAATGTGTGTGTGTGTGCGCATCTATGTATTAAGGCTAATGGTTAAGGTTTATCAGTTTACTCGTAGTATGGCAGGTGAACGTGCACTGTAAACCATATACACTAAATCTTGCATCCTTGCCTTGACGTGAACTGTCTATGGGTGCAAATTGACGTTTCCTGTTTGTTTTAACTAACTATATTTGCAAGCTTCATCATGTTTACATTTCTCACATTAGTTTTGTTTAGATAATCCTCATCTTTTCTCTTCCATTTCTTTTCTCAGATGGCTTTTACAGAGGAGATAAGCTGATCAATCTTAAAGTGATTGCTGATGAGGCCCTGCAGAAATGCAAAGACAAGTAAGACATACATAAACACCCATGTTAGTTCTGATAAATGTTTTAAGACAAAAACATGTGCCTGCTGATACATGCAATACAGGTCAATCACTTGTAATTGGTTCTTTAAGGGGTACTGATACATTAGGGCAGTGACATTTCTGGCTTTTTGGAGCACTAATTGAAGTCAGTTGCACAATCGCGGGTGCTGGAGCTTATTGTGGCATACAAAACTGACCTCCAACTTCAAAATAACTTGTACAGATGGGGAAACGTCTTGAACTTGATTCTGAGTAATGTCAACCTATTGTGTACTTAGGCGTAGGCTGTCTTAAGAGTGTGAATAGAATTGGCAAGGCTGTTCATACCTTTATGCATTAGAAGGAATCTTTTTTTGCGCCCATTTAATTGTCTTTTCTCTTTTAACTTGACATCTGCATTGCTTATCTTTAGTCAGCAAGGGAAGCAGGGAAAATATAAAGCTATAGTTGGAATTTTCTGTTCCACCTTAGGTCTTTCTCTGTAAGGCGATGTATTATGCTGAAACACTTATCAAAAGAGGAAGAGGAAGCCTCGTCGCCAGGTTCCCTTTCGCCTCCAGCAAAACGTTCCTGCCCTGACCTGCAGGTGAACTTTGACTTTTCACCTTCATCAGTAATTGGTCATCCTCGTCTATAACCTGTTGTCCTAAGATAATACTTATTGCTGTATTCCTGTAAAGTTAAGTCTTCTTTCTGTGACTATTTTAGTCAATCATGTGTTGTCCCATCTGTGTTAGTCACTTGCTTTGAGTCAGTATGGTTTTATGACTGTTTTAAAGCCAGTGAAATCTGGCAACACCCACAAGATACTGTGTTAAAGACCTTTGAAACACATCTGAGAGCTGATGGTTATTACAGAGGATTCTCTATCCCTACATCCCTACATAATTGCAGAAATCTTTTATATTGTTGGTCCTAAATGTCCTCTCATTTACTGTAGAGGTGTTGCCATGGTTATCCTTTCCTCACTATCTTTTGTATGTGCGTAATCTCTCCATTAACCCCTACCCCTTTAGCAGGAGAAACAGAAAGAAAGAGTAAGGAAGGTCCGTTACATCCCCAAGGTATTTCAAGCCCTCCCTCTGCTTAACTAGGTTCTCTTTCTTATCTTGTCTTTCTTTAACACCTGTTTTGTTCGCTTGGTGATTGTCTTTCTCTGGGATGGTTTGAGGCCTGTATCTTCACACACTAACACTGTCTGTGTGAATCTCACCATACAGTTACAAACCTCTTCAGATTTGGCAGTTACTGTTTAAAAGTGTACCTGAAAAATTTGTTTTCAGTTTTTCAGTTTTCCATTCAGTTTTATTTATATGGTACTATTTTACCCTGAATGCGAAACAAAGAAGATTGAGCCACTTGGCTACTAAAGTTGATTTGTTTATGCCAATTCTGAAAGGGCCAACCTCAAATGAGAACTGGTGTACTTAAGAAAGACTGATGGTCACAAATGGCTCAGAAAAAGTCTGGCACCCATGCTGGTTAGCTGTAGGTCTGGCATTACCAATTTTTGGCACACTGGCTAACTGAGATGAACTGAAATGTGGTTTCTTAATCTTTCTATTGGTCTGAACCAGTGATTCTCAAACTGTTCCTCAGGACACCCCTCAGATGGTTTACATATTTGTTTTATCTCTGTGGCGCTGGGATAAAGCAAAAGAAATGGATCATCTAGTGGGCTTTGAGTGATGGTTTGAGAATGTTTAGGCCTAAGACATACCCCATGCAGATAAGCAGCTGCACTGTTTACAATACATTTTAAATGCAACTGAACATAAGTTGCATGTTGAGCATTGCAACAAGGGCCTCTATAGTAGGCATAACCAATGCATATGTTGTGATAGAAGAACAGGTTTACATGCTCATTTAAATTCTCTCCTTTATAACTACTGTAATAATGTATAAATACATATTGAGTTAAGTGGGTTGACTTCAGCAAAAGTGGGATAGATAAGGTTAATATTGAGAGAGATGGGACAATCAAGTGCAAGCATATGAATGTTAACAAAATGGTGCATATTTATAATGAACATGTTTTATTGTCCTGGCATCATTGTATTTCTACCAAAAAAATCTCACTTTTGCTTAGTTCTAAACCTGGCTGGTTTTTTTCATTTGCATCTGTGTGAAGTGTGTTTCTAGTCTTTCAGGTAACCAATACTTGGATTAGGCCGGTTAGTGTTTGAGGAAGTGGGTTTGGAAAACGTTATGTCACCGCAATGATTCACTTTATGCCCTTGAACAATGCCAAAATCTTTCTGCTTTCCTTTTCCCTCACTGTCTCATGGATTTGACTGTTCTTTAAGTACGGTCAAATGCAAACTCACTTGTTAGTTCCATTTAAATGCTCTTGTCACTTGGCTTTCTCGTTCTGTGTTCCCTCCTCTCAACCCTGTGATGTGCATGCTAGAAGTGATCCAATCAAGTAGACTCTTCCATTTATGTTCTTGTAGTCTATTATTAGTTATAGTTTCCAAGATAGATCTGTGTATTAGTAATTTTACCTGATTCTTTATCTCTTGATTTGATTTGTTTGCCTGGTGCCTAAAATGGTGAAATGTTGCATCACTAATCTAACCAGTTTTCTTAAAAGATCAAATCACATTGTTCTATATCTACACATCCAGATCACTTGTACTTAAGATGAAAGGTGTGTCTATGGGAGTGAGTGAATTGCACCTTAATATATATGGTATGGCTTTTGTGGCGGTTGTGGGAGAATTTTTTACTGTCCAGTTCATGCTCCACGGTGATGGCCTGTTTTTGGTGCAGGTACCCTGGAACCCAGAGGTGGATGTGTGTTGGCACTCTCTGATGGAAGGCGCATCTGATGAGTGTGAGCCTGTGTGGTGTGAATCTGAAGATCCTCTCTTCATTCTCTACACAAGTGGCTCCACTGGTAAACCTAAGGTATTATCAGTAACCTACTCTTCATATGCTGTTTTTACTGTGCTGTGCTAGGTTTACAGAAGTAGAGCTGAAAAACTCACAGCACCAAACTCATCGTAGCAAGCTCACCATGATGCGAATGGCCATTTTTGATCAGAAGCAGCACATTGCTTTTTTACTGCACCAGCAGTGCTTTCCAGTAATTCCCACTTAATCAAGGATTGTTCAGTCCTGTGACAACCTATATTTCTTTATTGCTGTGTGCTTTTAGTAACACTGTTTGAATTATCTTAATTACACTGAACAAAAATATAAACGCAACACTTGTTTTTGCTCCCATTTTTCATGAGCTAAACTCAAAGGTGTGAAACATTTTCTACATACACAAAGGACCCATTACTCTCAGAAAACCAGTCAGTATCTGGTGTGGCCACCATTTGCCTCACGCAGTTCAGCACATCTCTGTCGCATAGAGTTGATCAGGTTGTTGATTGTGGGCTGTTGAATGTTGGTCCACTCCTCTTAAATAGCTGTGCGAAGTTACGGAATATTGGCAGGATACGCTGTCATATAAGCCGATCCAGAGCATCCCAAACATGCTCAATGGGTGACCTGTCCGGTGAGTATGCTAGCCATGCAAGAACTGGGATGCTTTCAGCTTCCAGGAATTGTGTACAGATCCTTGTAATATGGGGCCATGCATTATCATGCTGCAACATGAGGTGATGGTCATGGATGAATGGCAAACAATGGGCCTCAGGATCTCATCACAGTATCTCTGTGCATTCAAAATGCCATCAATAAAATGCACCTGTGTTTGTTGTCCATAACATACGCCTGCCCATACCAAAACCCCACCGCTACCATGGGCCACTCGATCCACAATGTTGGCGTCAGCAAACTGCTCACTCACACGACGCCACACATGCTGTCTGCCATCTGCCCTTAACACTGAAAACTGTGACTCCTCCGTGAACAGAACGCCTCTCCAACGTGCCAGACGCCACCGAATGTGAGCATTTGCCCACTCAAGTCGGTAACGACGACGAATTGCAGTCCGGTCCAAACCCCGACAAGGACAACGAGCATGCAGATGAGCTTCCCTGAGACAGTTTCTGACCGTTTGTGCAGAAATTCTTTGGTTAGGCAAACCAATTGTTGCTGCAGCTATCCGGGTGGCTGGTCTCAGACGATCATGGAGGTGAACATGCTGGATGTGGAGGTCCTGGGCATTTCAGACTGCACATTTCAGAGTGGCCTTTTATTGTGGGCAGTCTAAGGCACACCTGTGCAGTATTCATGCTGTCTAATCAGCGCTTTGATATGCCACACCTGTGTGGTGGGATAGATTATTATTTTAGCAAAGGAGAAGTGCTCACTAACACAGATTTAGACAGATTTGTGAACAATATTTGAGAGTAATGGGTCTTTTGTGTGTGTAGAAAATGTTTCAGATGTTTGAGTTCAGCTCATGAAAAATGGGAACAAGAACAAGTGTTGCATTTATATTTTTGTTCAGTGAACTTATCATCTTTCTCAGGGTGTATTGCACACAACCAGTGGATATATGCTGTACACTGCCGCAACGTTTAAATTGGTGTTTGACTACCACCCTGAAGACATCTACTGGTGTACAGCAGACATTGGCTGGATCACTGGACACTCATACATCACCTATGGGCCCCTGGCCAATGGGGCCACTAGCGTTCTGGTGAGTTCTTGCACATCAAAGTCTCTCTATTACTTTGCAAAAGAGTTCCAAGAGTAAAGAACCAAGTATACACACTATTTAGTGAGAAATGGAATGTAGACTGTTGGTTCTGTGTAGTTGTTTTGTGGTATTTGGTCAATGTCCGTTGAAGTCCAGATCTAACAGGAGTGCAACCCGGAACAACTTACTTTACTATTCAGTTTGACCTGAATTGTCCTTAATTCTTATCAGATTACATGACTACCACTCTGAATGTTTATTTCCCTGTCAACCTCTGCTCATAGTTTGAAGGCCTGCCCATTTACCCTGATGTTAGCAGAATGTGGGAAATAGTGGATAAATATCATGTCTCCAAGTTTTACACTGCCCCTACTGCAATCAGGCTCCTCATGAAGTACGGCAATGGGCCAGTCCAAAAGTAAGTCTTTGATACAGTATGCTTTGTTTTACTGGATTTCCTGTATCTGATCCTAGCCATAGTGTATAATTGACTTGGTTCATGTGTAAAAAAAAAAAAAAAAAAATGTCTTGGATTTGAGAAAGAATGCAGTCAGGATTGGGAAGTCAAGGCATGTAATTGACTGCTGATGATACATCAGACCGTGTTCGTCATCCTCTGCTTCTACATCAGTGGTCAGCCTCTGGCCAAAGGACATTGTTGTCTTGCTTGGTAGAATATTTTTAGCCCAGCAGTGACATTGAAGGATTAGAAAAAACTCCAGCATCACTGCTGTGATATACACAAGTGTGCCACTACCATGTCTGTGTCACTGCTGTATTAATAATGTTTCACTATGCAAACAATACCTGCTCATTGGTGGTCCAGTCGGGTTCCTGGGCATTGATGAGTGGATTAAAGAGAGTTAACAAATCATGCAGCGAAACTGCATTGTGCACCTATATGGTATGTGGATTTACAATGAACATTTGATGTACATACAAGAACTGTGCATCTGATAAAATGGTATGCAATAAAATTAATTATATATTCTTAATATTATTGTTTGTATGTTTGTGAATATACACCGAAGACACGTCATTCACCTACCTTGTATCTTTAATAGCGCAAAAGAATTGCAGTATGTTAAAGTATATTCTAGCTTCACTTTTCAATTTTTAGAAAATAAGTCCTCATGTGTAATAAGAAGTGTTGAATTTAATCATATGTCTCAAGTAGGTGATTTATTTGTTTAATGTGGATGGCTCCTCCTACTCCCACACCACTAACCAACCAACACACTGTGATTTTAACAAGGGTGGTGCATTTTAGTTATTTTACTAACAAGGGTGGATGGCAATCATCTGCTGGATACATCATGTAACATTTTTATTGTGCTTGCTACTGTTGTGTAGATGTGATAGCTGCTGGTACGATTAATTCACACCATTAAATACCACCAATAAACCTATAGGCAGAGAAGTCCAAAAATACAGCATTTAAATTAAAACGCTCCAAATGGATTAAATTATGATTCCACTTTTGAAGTTGTATAATGACTTAATTTTAACATTCATCGTCACAACAAGTAAACATTGCAATTCTCTGGCCTGTAATTATTTAATGCTGTACGATCTTCCTTGTGTTGACCTGTATGTCTGATGCGCTGAGAAACAGACACTTGTGTACAACCAGATGAAGCATGGTGGGCTTTAAACTCATCCCCGTAACATCCCTTGTTTTTTCCCCTATATTGCTTGCATTTTCTCAAAAAATATGAACCCATTTCTTGTCTATTTTCTAAGTCCTCAGCATCTCCTAAACTCTGTTTTATACGCCTGCTGTAAGAAACCCCCACAACAATGATCAGGCTTAGGCTTGTTTGTGCTTGAACCGATCTCAATAAGTTAAAAATTCTCTGAATGACTTTGGTACCGATCTCTGAGATCAGATTGGGACGTCCCTATTTAGCATTAAACAAACAGTTTGAATTTGACTGTTTGACTACTGGTATGCTGTGTAGCCCATTAAAAACTGTGTTTGCACCTCCAGGTATAAGCGAAGTTCTCTGAAGATCTTGGGTACAGTAGGGGAGCCAATTAATCCAGAGGCCTGGCAGTGGTACTATAATGTAGTTGGAGAAGGAAGATGTCCTGTAGTCGACACCTTCTGGCAGACCGAGACAGTAGGCAGCTCTATGGCTTCTTCTAAGTTTTTTGATATAGTTTAACTATAGTAATGTTTAAATAAATACTTGCATGTTGTGGTATTGACTTGGGCGCTTCCTTTTTTATTTTTTTAGGGAGGGCATGTACTTACACCTCTACCAGCTGCCACTCCCCTGAAACCAGGCTCTGCAGTGAGTGTCAATCCCAAACTTTGATAGTGAAGCAGTTTCCAAAAAATTGTTAGTTTTAATGTGTAATTATCCATTAGTGTTCTAATGACTAATACTAGTGTTTTATTGTGGCTGCAGACACTTCCATTTTTTGGGGTAGTACCTGCCATTCTAAACGAGTCAGGTGAGGAGCTGGAGGGACCAAATGAAGGCTACCTGGTAAGAGTTGTTTTAAGACTTTGAGCAATCTTTTTACTGGGTTGCATTACTCAAGTCTATTCTGGAGTCTTGGGGCAGTGAGATTCATTTAGTTTTAAATCAGCCTGCTGTGCATGAATTTAGGTGTTTGTGCTATTTCACACTTTATGTTCAGTAATGAATGGTGTATAATAGGCTAGATAGGATTATTATGCATTATTATTGCAAAATTAACCATCACAGCAGTTCTAGTATGACCGTTACATTACAACATTTTGCAAATTGCTGCCTCCGTAGGACACAAGAAGACGTAACCAACACTTTCTGTTTTTTAATGTTTTCTGATATTTGACATCTATCAAATGCTGGATATCCAGAATGTTGCAAACTTTTCCCAGAAAAGTTTTTTTTTTTTTTGAAATGCAGGTTTTATATACAGCATTAGTGGAAAAAAATTTGGAACACTCCTTCTAATGCACAGGTTAAATTTGATCATTCTCTCAAAATTAGAGATGGTTTACAGTTAGAGTAGCCGATTGTTCATGTTTGTTTGATTCTCTTTGTGCACTATGGTCTGTACTGTACATAGCAATGCATAAAAGTGTTTGCACATGACTGTCACTGAATCCACTTGAACCTGTGACCTTCAGGTCCATAGGGCAATGTCCTAACCACTAGGCCACCATTGCCCATGTATTAAAAGTATTATGATATTGTATTTTTGCCACATCTCTTCAACATTTTCATTTAGTACAGAAGCATTTGTTTCCCCTATGAATGTGTATGCAGACCAGCTGACCTCATGGTTTAACATGGACAAGCTTCAGGATTTAATGTAGGAAGTGTACAATGCATAGTCTAAAACTAGTTCTCTTTTTCAGGTATTTAAACAGCCTTGGCCTGGTATAATGAGGACTGTATATGGTAACCACCAGCGATTTGAGACCACCTACTTCAAGAAATTCCCTGGATACTATGTTACTGGTGATGGTAATGTGAATGTTTGCATTGATTTTTCTATGCATATGTATGTACTCAAGTGTGGTCTTATTCTCTCCGAGATTCACGCATGTTTATATGCTGGATGCAATCTTTTTTGTTGTTTTTGTTTGGCAATGTGTCCAGGTTGCCGTAGAGATAAAGATGGATACTACTGGATCACAGGCAGGATTGATGACATGCTAAATGTTTCTGGTGAGAGCTGATTAGTACTTGTCCTGCTAATGTTACTGTGTTTTGCTTGGATTTTATTCTAATATTTTATAGTTCTCTCTCAGGTCACTTGCTGAGCACGGCAGAGGTAGAGTCTGCTCTGGTGGAGCACGAAGCAGTAGCAGAGGCTGCTGTGGTGGGGACCCCACATCCCGTCAAAGGAGAGAGCCTCTACTGCTTTGTCACTCTCTCAGATGGCATCAGCTACACTGCAACCCTGGAAGCTGAGCTCAGGAAACAAGGTTTGTGTTTGTGTGGTCTTAGTAGGTGTCTGTTCACAAACAGTCCTAGGAGTAAAATTATGTTTAAGGGATGATGGAATCCTGCCCGGAGTCACACAAAATGTCTAATGCTGTGAAAATGAGCTAATATCAGGGAATAAAGTTATCTGAGCCTGTTAACACATTATAAGTTATAAGTAAGTATAACCCTAACCCAGTACTTGTTTTGTATCAAGGCTGCTTGCTTGTAACAAATTTCTGGTATCAAATTTCATTTCATTTGAAATTTCACAGGAAATTTGTCTGAGTGGCTTTTGTTTTGTAATCATGTAACCCATCTAGTTGAGATAAATATTTACCCAGGAGTTGTAAACATCCCACCTAAAGGGCATGCTTGCTACCGCAGCTTGGACCTAAAGCTGACGAGTGTGTGCTAAGTATCAGGTATCTGTGGAATTTGATCCCCTTCAGATTGTTTCACATGCCCTTTTCAAGAGCAGTGTTTTGTTTGTGTGTTTAGTGTTAAGCTACTTTAATGATCTCGATTCACATTAACAGCATGTTCTCAGTTTTACTCAGTCCTAACTCCCAACACAGGGAGGGAAATTGCAAACTATCTATGGGGCACTGCAGAAGCACCTGTCTTGAAGGCACAGTTTCAGTGTTTAAGCATAATTCCAAATTTATATGCTGATTAGTGCTTCAAGTTGGGATAAAATGTTAACCCCTTTGTGATAAGTTGCAAAGACAAATAGTTGTGCTTAATGCAGAGCAGTAGGTCAAGTTACCAGCAAGAAATATCAGGCCCCTTATGTATGGGAATGGTGCAATAATTGGAGTAAAAGTGCATTTAATTTCGCTTACTTTAAAGACATTATATTGTTTTTACATGACACTACATCTTACTAAATTGGCATATTTACTTATATTTTACATGTTTACCTCTGACTCCACTAAATAACTTTTCTATATTTCTTTTTTGCCTTGAACAGTGAGAGAGAAGATTGGTGCCATTGCTACACCTGACTACATACAGAATGCACCTGGACTTCCCAAAACCAGATCAGGTACCAGTGTAACACCTTTGTACATTTACATTTACATTTATTCATTTGGCTGACGCTTTTATCCAAAGCGACTTCCAAGACAGGGAGCAGTGTAGTGGGACGGTACCTTGCTCAAGGGTACCTCAGTAGTGCCCAAGCCAGGACTTGAACCTGCGACCTTAAGGTCCGTAGCGCAATGTCCTAACCACTAGGCCAGCGCTGACCACCTTTGTGTATATAGGCTATTCCCATTTTTTATTTTTAACATTGCAAATGACCTTTCAAAATGTCTGCTGCAGGTAAAATCATGCGGCGTTTGCTACGCAAGATAGCATCCAACCAGAGGGACTTGGGAGATGTGTCCACGCTAGCTGACACCACGGTCATTGAGCAGTTGTTTGAGAACCGCTGTTGTACTGCAATGTGACCACAAGAGGGAGTACCTCCACACTTTGGCCTAAAAACGGGTTGACGACAAAGGGGTAAAGTGCAGAGCAAGGCTAGTGTGAGGGCACCAAAAAAGAAAGGTGAGCTGTGTAAATAATACTGCATTTTTCAAATTATTCATAATCTCTAAGAACTGAAAAGATTTGGAGGGAAACTTTTTACTCAATGCGCTTGTATATTTAATGATTTAGTTTTAACAGAAAAGTTTATTTTTTTTAGTTTTGGTATGTGGGTTTTGCTCCACCCCCCACCCCCACCCCCAATTTGTGAGTGGCATCATGTTACTGTCAGTTTTCATTTTCTACTTTGCAGAAGACTACTGTCCGGTTTATTATTTTGTCAAGTGTTGGTATTTTTTTAATATACATATGACTGCACTTACATTCATGTGCCAACTTTAACCTAGAGATGGGTTGAAAATTGTTTTGCTCCTTAGAGAGACCATTTGTTCGGATTCCTCTTTGTACCTAATAGTAATACATTCACATAACCAACAAACAGTCCTATTGCAAGATAAGTGAAACAGAAGTTGCTGAGCTGCAAATGATAATTTGATTGTCCTAAGAACCAGAAACAAAGCTGTACTAAGGTATGAGGTACTTCAGACTCTTTATAATCAAAACCCTTTTCTATTGCATGAAAACTGTATAAACATATACAGTAAGCTATGTGTGTTCAACCCTAAGTTTGTATTTGTGTATTAAAAGTAAACATGAGCTGTCTCCATGAATAGTTTCAAGATGTGAAAGGATTTTATGTTGACATGCATAGGGTCCTTTGCATCTTAGCTACTGTTCAGCTACTAATTTTTTGCAGGCTTTTAGCAAAAGTATCACTTTCCTCTTCAGACCATCCGGCCATCATATACTTGTCTTTTTATGTCTGAGAGAAGGTATGGTAATGTATAAGGAGATATACTTATAGTTCCTTAACTTTTAAATGACTGTCATGTTTGAAAGCACTTCAGGAAAATTTCAGGCAATATTTCATTAATCAAATTCAGATTTGCCCCAACACACTGTGTAAGACATTCTGCTCTTTTCCTATCTGAAATGGTCACATTGGCAAAAAAGCATAAATTGTATATATTGCAGTATGATGATTTTTTTTCCTGCACCTCACATTCTGTAATCTCGGACAAGGCTGTTTGTCTGGATTCAGGGTTCTTATTTTTTCCAATCACTGTTGATATATAGTTTATCTGTCTTCTGACCTTTTTGATTCTATTCTTCTGGTTGATTATTGGCTTATTTTCAACACATTAACCTCCCATGAGAAACAAAGCTCTTTTCAAATGTTTTTTCTTTGTTTTTTTTCTAAGAGTGTCTTCAGTGTAATCAGCTCACTTTGACCGATTATTAAAAAATGGCTCTAATTTTCACAGATGTGAGTGAAATAAAATATCTACTGAATACTATTCTGCATGTTCTCATTTTTGTTTGGGGTGTTTTTTGGTTTTTTTTGCTTTCGCCAGTGGTAGATAGTATCAGAATGCTGTGTGCCCATATATACAGTTGTGGTCAGATGTTTATGAAATGTTCTTTTTCCAAGGTGGAATGATCATACATCATACGATGATTAACATACATCTTCAGTGAGTTTTACAAACAAGAATTCGGTGCGAATTCAGTCTGACCCAGTGTGAAATTACATTCACACTGGGTCAGAATTAAACATACATCCTCAAATATATATACACACACACCCACTAATACTTAGTTACATGTAACTTAGCAAGTGTTAGCTAGCAAGTTTTAAATCGTTACGAATACACACGTAAAAACAAATCGCATACACGTGTAAAAATATCACCACCTAAACATACATTTATCACTTATATATTAACAATGCATATTAACGCAAAGGATTACAGTTCCTCTTTAAAAGCAGAATTAGAAATGTGTGACCAGTAGAGGACAAGATTTGCTGAAAACCATAAGCGGAGACCGAGAAAAACTCATAACATGTACAGTGGGATGTAGTTTATCCTTTCAATAGATCACTTATTGATTTTCAAAGAGGTGATTCACAAGCAAGTATAATAACCCTAAAGTAAAAGAACAGTTTGTCTTGCAAATACCTTTCAAACAGTAGCTGTTTACTGCTTGCTGAGACATTTGTGGGATGAGACAGCTGCATCCTGAGAAAGTCAGCCGAGAAGATCATTTAAAGTCTCTCCATCACAGACGTTTACACCTCATGCTACATCTACAAAGCCACCAGGATTGTGGGTGACCCGACACCACCTCTCGCACAAACTGTTCTCCTTTCTATAGTCTGGTAGAAGGTACCGAAGCATTCGGGCCTTCACTACCAGAATGTGCAATAGTTTCATCCCTCAGGCATTAAGACTCTTAAACACTCATAGACTGGCTGATCACACTCAAACTAAACTAGTACATCTATAGGCCATATCTTTATTTATTATTATTGTTTAACATCATGTTGCTACCGTCTTCTAACTCCCCATGTCATGTTTACATCTGCTGTTTTTCGTAACAGTTTCACAACTTTGCTCGCACGTCTTTGTACTTGTCTGTCTTTGCACTGTCCTCCAATGTTTGCACGTTTGCCCACAATGCATGTTGTTTTTATATGTGAAGTTTTCTGTGGTCCTGTGTTTTCACATATCATGTACAACATTGTTCCATTTCACTACAATGAATATATGCATACATGCATATACAGTATGTACTGTGTGAACTGTGGGAAATGACAATAAAAGCCGATTTGACTTGAACATCAGCCTTCCAAGTCCAGAGTAGTAGTAATATATAGAAAATAAAGCTTGTACAACAGTTATGGCAAACAATTATAATTTGTTGTTTGTATATTAATATATTTTATACATTTTAATGTTAACTGTAGCCTATTTGTAGAGGGCAGGCACTTATTTTAACTAAGAATAATGAACTAATGAACTTTATCACAATATGCTAATTTTTTTAGAAGGACCTGTATGTTTGACCTCACCTTTTCCTTTTTTCTAAAGTATTTATGTCTAGGTGACTGTGTTCCACCAGATGGCAGTCTTTCCTAATGTCTGTTTCCAAACAAAACAATGAACAAGGGAGAGGTTTTCTAGAAAAAAAAGAAGGGCGGGGGTAGGGGGTGGCGGCTACTATACAGAAGTTTTTCCTGTGCTCTGTGCAAAAACTCTTGTCTAATACAGCATATATGTGCATTTAATTAACCCTGGAGTTAATAGGTTTTGATAGTGTTTTTCAATAAGCTGTTAGATGAATTGGCCATCTGCCACTAGACCACTGTTTGAATGATTCATGCCCTGATGCTCGGTTTGCAGCAGTCTGGAGCAGAGGCCCTGCCTGAGAGAGAAAGTGAAAGAGAGATATACATAAGGATTTTATCTTCTCACTACATATGCCTGTTATATTAGAGGAGGACATTTTGAGTCATTTTAAACCCTCATTAATCATTTGGACAGGTGAAAGGGACAGGTACATGCTGTTTGCCTAAGGCCTAATGAACTAACAGAGAGGCTGGATGGAGAGGGGTTGTTGTCTCATTTGTCATGAGTTTAGTGTGTGTGTGTGTGTGTGTGTTTTGAACATGTTTTTGTTTTTGTTTCTTGCTGTCCTTACAACCTGAGGAGTTTCCCATTATATTTTCCTCTCTCTTTCTCTCACACAGTCACTCTCTGGAAGAACAGTAGCATTTATTTCTCCTTTTTTTTTTTAAAGGTGTAACCATGTCAGTACATATTGAAATTGGTACAGTGTATTAAATTTAATACTGTATGGTTGATGCGCCTCTCGGTCATTTGCCATCGATATCACCATTTATCAAAACAAGACACTTGTTCTTGTCCTATCTGAGTAAAATGGACAAAGGGGGTGGGGGGTGAGTGGGGCTAATGTTATGGACCTACCCAACTTAAATGACTTTATAGTCAAAGTGACTTTTGGTCATTGTGAACACACTACATCACACAAAGTGCACCGCAATGAAATGTGACCTCTGCATTTAACACCTCTACGCATTTAGCAGTGGGCACCTACTAACAGCATCCGGGGAGTGGTGTAGCAGGAGGGTACCTTGCTCAAAGGAACCTCAATGGTACCTTGGCCAGGACATAAATCTGCGACCCTCCAATGACAAAGGCAAGTCCCTCTACACTTGGCTACCACTGCCCACCATAATGGGCTTTTATACACCTATGAGTATTTTTCTGTACAAATGATGCTCAGAAAATCTTTCTATATGGTTGAATTTGAGCCAACAAAACAAATGAACAGATAAATCACAATTAAGTTTAAATGACCCATCAATATCACAGACCTTGCTGATATTGCTCTGTTGTCTTAGAATCACACTGACTCTTTCATGCACAAAAGATACCCCATAGGTGCTTCTTCCCTGCATCTCCATTCTTCTTTTTTATCTCAGATTTCTCTGCTTCTGTTACTATGTTTTCTTATTCTATTTGTCCTTCAATGTTCCTTCACATATTCATCCCCTCTGGTTGTACTCCTCTGTCTGCTGTGCAGTGGGTATTGATGCTTGCCTTGCTTTAGCTCTGGGGAGAGAGGTTAAGCAAAATGAGAACACTGGACTTTGCAGGCAGGAATCCTTTGTGTGTGTGGCTGGAGGGCTTCAGACCTGTGTACACCAACCATTGCATTCACACACTGTGATACATTTAGCTTGGGTGTTGTTCGTTGTTTATTTTTATTACTTTTTAAATCAAATTTACACAATTTAACTTCTCAACCCAAATATAGTCAAGCAACCAAGACATTACTGGTTTCCGAATACTGCTTCTTTAGTTTTGCACTAAACTAAAGAACAAAAGGGTAATGTAATTTATGGGTGAAAATTCAGGCTAGAAAATGTATGTTTATTTGTATAGCTATGCATCACGCTTTGTAGGATTCATTTTTATGTATAAAACAGTACAGTGCCAGAAATCACATAAGCAAGCCTGTTCAAGATGATCTTGCTGTTTGAGGGAAATGTGTGAGGAGTTAGGTGTGCAGTTTGCATGATTGTGATTGGCTTCCATATGTTTCAGTTATTGGACAGCTGCATTACCCTCATAGCTCCAGTAAAAAAAAATAAAGTTCAAACTTTAGACAAACTTGTTGTCTACTTCACTACTAATATTCTTTTAAATCATGGCAGTTCCAAATAAAGATAAGAGTTAGATTTAGTTAAGAATGGACTGGGAATGGCCCTGCAATGGGTTGGCCTCCTGTCCTGGGTGTACCTTGCCTTAGGTCCACAGTCAGCTGAGATTGGCTCCAGCTTCCCCGTGACCCGTAAACGGAAGAAGCGGTTGGAAATGGATGGGTGGATGGATGGATGGATGGATGGACTGGGAATGGTATAAAATCGCATTATTGGAAGGGAGGGTGAGAAAAAAGAACAATTCTAACAAAATGCAATATTTAATAGGCCTACAACAAAGTGTCAGAAATCTTATATATAATTTATTATATTCTGTTATCAGCTAACAGATGTGTGCTGGCTAGCATTGTGCTGAATGATGGGGGGAGTGGGAGGGCCACCCCAGAGAGAGTGAGGTCAGTTATGCTCTCTTGGGCATCATTAAATTTGTCAAAATTGAATACTTTCCCAAAATTTTATGAAAATAAGAAATTTTAGGGTTTTTTTTTGTTTGTTTTGTTTTGTTTACTTTAGTTTTTTCTACCGCACTGGTGGTGGCCTAGTGGTTAGGACACTTGAGACCTGAAGGTTGCAGGTTTAAGTCCTGGAGTAGGCACTACTGAGGTACCGTCCTGCCACACTGCTCCCCGGGGCCTGATTGATAGCTGCCTGCTGCTCCACATGTGCACGTGTGATGTGTTAAATGCAGAAGTCACATTTCGTTGTGGTGCTTGAGTATGTTAACAATGACAAATAGTCACTTTCACTTGTCAGTGTAGACACATGCAGACAGTTACTGATAAAAGCCAAAGTGCGAAAACAAGAAAATACTGCAGTATATTGTTTTCACCCTTTCTTTGTTATGAAGGACACTGGATTTTATGACATATAGTGTTGCCTACATATTGTAACAGCTTTAAATTTTTTTGCCCAAGTTCTGTCCTGAATCTTGGTTACTGTTTGAATTAAAAATTTTAATTTTGGTGCATTACTAAATATGATACTACTACTACTTGTAATACTTCTACTTATACTACTCTTTTCTTCGTCTTTCTTCATCTTCAGGTTGTCCCTCCTGTTGAAGCTGTCTGCCTGATGCCTTGCAGACTGCAGGACAACTCTTGGGGTCCCCTGAGCATTTGTGCATCTGTGAATGCATGTGTGTGTTGGCCCAGCTGTCTTTGGCATTTGACCTATGTGAGCATATGTGCCATGTAATCACTGCTGCTCTTTTAGTTCAGTATGCACAAACACAACACATTGCACACCAGGACTGAAAACCGCCATGGGAACAGGTAAGAGAGAGGAGCATAGAATGGAGGAGGGGGACTGATCAAAAGAAGTAAAAAAGAATGAAGGTGTACACATGAAAAGCTTCAATAAATTGATAAAAAGGGTCATAGAGATGGTGTTAAGTCATTTTTATTGTACTTTTTGTCTTAATCCCCTCAAAGCAGCTCAGGTAGTGATAGCGCAGAAAAGTGAAGTTTAAATTAAACCAGTAAACAAGCAAATATGCTGGAAAAAAGCAAGCTGTATGGCAGCACTCCTTTTTATTAACCCTCCCCCTCTGTCACACACACCGTGTTTTTGCATTGAATGTGCTGAGGTCCAGGGGGGATTTGAGTGTAGTCATTAAAGAGAGAGAGAGAGAGAGAGAGAGAGAGAGAGAGAGAGAGAGAGATGAGGAATAGGAGGAGGAGGAGGAGACAGAGGAGGAACAGAAGGGCAGCTGGTGATCTCAGCTGGATATCTGGCCCTCAGCTGCAGGCCAGACTGTTCACTTAACCATCATTGCTGACTTCTTAGTGAAGATCACTCAAATTTTCACACTCTTTGTGGGTGGGTTTTACAAGGATACTCAGTTGTTTGAACAATTTGTGTCATGTGTTCTCCATAATTAGGCACTGTGACCACAGTTGCTGTTGAATCCTTCATTACTTTCAATACAATGCTACCAGCAACCTGACAAACATTTTCTATATTTGACATATATATAGGACCCACCTTTACTGTAAACCTTTTAACATACCCTCATCAACTTGCTGTCATTATTTTCCTTTATGTGCATTCTCCTGCATCATTTCAAAAAACAGCTGTATTACTGTGTTAGCTCAAGGGAAAGCCCTTAAATGGTCTCTTGGAAAGGTGAATGACCAAGTCATCATCAATGTAGCAACAGAACTTTGCCAAATAATAATTGTAATTGAACATAATTTCTTTTTTAAACCAGAATAAAGAGACAATAAATACTTTGGAATACTTTACTCTGCCAACTTGCAAGGTAACAGGCTAGGAGCTATGCACCTAGCAACAACAATGTTGAGCTTAAATCTCTTTGAAAATATTGAAAATATTGGAAATACTGACAAATTATTTATACATGTTAAGCTTAAAACAGTTTGCCAAGCTAGCTAATTAGCTCATGGAGATTAGCCTAGCCGATGACAAAAGCATTCCTATTAAATGACTTGTAAATCTTTCATGCTTCTTTTCGAAGTATTTAAATGCATGAGAGAAATTAATAATGAAACAATCATCCTCTCTGTTTAGGCCATATGTCATGAATTTGGGATGAAGGGTTGCAGGAAGCCATAGTTGTTTAATGATTTAAAAAACATTTTTATCACATCTTACAGCACAGTGTTAAAAAACAGCATTTGGAAGTCCAGAAATGTTGAAAGTAGTTTTTTGAAAGGGGTTTCATACTCTCTAAACAGTAAATGGGACATGCACTTTCCCACCTTGCCAAATATATGCCCACAGTTTAAAATCTCATTCTCACATGTATCAGTGCTCAGTTTAGTACTGAAAGACATACAGTGGAGGAAATAATTATTTGACCCCTCGCTGATTTTATAAGTTTGTCCAATGACAAAGAAATGAAAAGTCTCAGAACAGTATCATTATAATGGTAGGTTTATTTAACAGTGACAGATAGCACATCAAAAGGAAAATTGAAAAAATATCTTTAAATAAAAGATAGAAACTGATTTGCA